>CM019156.1:28368270-28421224 GCA_009733165.1 Naja naja | reverse complement strand
TAAAACATTAAGAAAATTAAACCTCCCCCGGGTCATTCCAGGCCGGCCTGTTGAAACAACCAGGTCTTCAGGTCTCGGCGAAGGAGAGAGGTCGGGGCCAAACGGAGATCCACGGGAGCCCCTAACCCTGGGGACGCCAGCCGACAATGCCTGACCGACGGTATCCCAAGGAGGCCCTCCTATGAGAGCGAACAGGGCGATCAGTAAGTGATGCTGGCAGGAGGCGTTCCCGTAAGTACCCTGGACCTTTAGGGCTTTATAAGTTGTTACTAGCACCTTGAAGGCGACCCGGGAGACAACCGGCAACCAATGCAAGCCACGCAGAGGGGTAACATGGGAGTATCGGGATACTCCCATCACAGCCCGCGTGGCGCATTCTACACCAGCTTTAACCTCTGGGTCATCCGCAAGGGCAGCCCCATGTAAAGAGTGTTGCAGTAGTCGATTCTGGAGGTGACGAGAACACGAGTAACCGTTGAAGGGCATCTTGGTCCAAATAAGGGCGGAGCTGGCGAACCAGCCGAACCTGGGCAAAATAATATTCATCCTTTTTTCCCACCTCTGCCACAATTCAGTTAAACTGGAACCATCTGGTAGCTAGGCCGTCTATATTATAGACAAAATCCTAAACGCATATAAAAATAGACAGCAGCACACTATGCCGCAATGGTCATAAGTGTGAAAAGCGGTCATAAGTCATTTTTTTTCAGTGCCGTTGTAACTTTGAACGGTCACTAAAGGAACCGTTATAAGACGAGGACTAACTGTACCCATTCTGTCCCCATCTCATCCAGGAGCTTGTTCCCTGGCTTCACTTATTGCCAATATTAGTGGCGATGACAACAGTCGCATTTTTCATATTAACAGGAGCGGCAGGTTTTTCAGATTGATAAAAGTCTCTCTCTCTTTTTTTTCGGTTGGCTAAAGTATTTTAGCCTGCTGTCTAACCTTTTAAAAATTCTCTTTGTTTGCAGTAGAGAGGCTTTCAATGTATTACCTCCGATTTTACATAATTATTAATTTAAAGGTCTTTTTTTTAAAAAAAAATCATTCTGCTTTCACTCTCTAATTTGTGCCTTTCACAGAGGCAGGCAATTCTGATGCAACGTATCTTAATATAAGCTCTTCTTTTTTAATAAAAACATAACCAGCCCTATTGGCTTATCACGTTTGTTGTGTACTTTTTTCAACACTCTTCTTTGAAAATTATATTTTGCAGATCTGACATTAAAGGGGGAAAAACAACCTCAGACAAAGGACTTTGTTTACCCTGGTAGGTGGCTTATGAGTTGGAAATGAGTATAGAATATAGAATTACAGAGTTGGAAGGGACCTTGGAGGTCTTCTAGTCCAACCCCTTGTTCAAGCAGGAAACCCTATACCATTTCAGGCAAATGGTTGTCCAATCTCTTCTTAAAAACTTCCAGTGTTGGAGCATTCACAAGTTCTAGAGGCAAGTTGTTCCACTGATTAATTGTTCTAACTGTCAGGAAATTTCTCCTTAGTTCTAAGTTGCTTCTCTCCTTGATTAGTTTCCACCCATTGCTTCTTGTCCTGCCCTCAGGTGCTTTGGAGAATAGCTTGACTCCCTCTTCTTTGGGGCAGCCCCTGAGATATTGGAACACTGCTATCATGTCTCCCCTAGTCCTTCTTTTCATCAGACTAGACATACCCAGTTTCTGCAACCATTCTTCATATGTTTTAGCCTCCAGTCCCCTAATCATCTTCGTTGCTCTTCTCTGCCCTCTTTCTAGAGTCTCAACATCCTTTTTACATCGTGGCAACCAAAATTGGATGCAGGATTCCATGTGTGGCCTTACTGAGGCATTATAAAGTGGTATTAACAAATGAAATTGTGAAGAACTTATTTTACATTCCAAAGTGATCGTAATTGCAATCCAGCAGGATGAAATGGGTTTTTTGATACGCTGTTCACCATTTAACAAGATGCTTATCTTTCCCGTTGTCATTTTTCCCCCCCTTCGTTCATTTAATCTTTCAAAGTCATAATTATCTAATATTAATGTTCTCGCCATTCCTGCCTTCTCAGAAGAGAAGCGGGTGAGGTGGTAGGTTTTCCACAGAGACAAGAACCTTGGAAATTAATACAATATTTGCTCAGGATTGATTTTAGGCTGCAGTGCCCACAGATAGCAAAACCCCATCTGTTTAAAAGTATCAAATGCTAATTATCTAAAGAGAAGAGCCTTTGTGTGGCACAAAAATGAAGCCGTGCGCTGACAGATAGATGCGGAGTTCATAACAGGTTTCTGTTTTCAGGGTGTGTGTGTGTGTGTTTGTGCATGTGTGTTTTTGTGCAAATAAGTTAATAAGAAAATTAAAAGAGAAAAAAAAACACCTCCCGATACCTATTGGAAAAGTGGTGCTTAGAGTAGGGAATTATTCATCTGTGAAACAGCAGGAAAGAAGAACTCATTGCAAGAAGGAACAGTGGTGCCGTTTCAAATCATTGGAACTAGCAGAATATTGGCAGCAGTCTTACAACGGCTCCTTAGGGTACCCACAAGAGACCCCAAATTTGTTCCTTACCACCCATTCGATATCTCACAGTAGATTTGCATGCCAAGACTTTATTAACCAGCATACTAGGTAGGGTAGTTAGCACTGCTGGATGTGACATTTGGAGATAGATGTTTTGGGGAGGGGGAGGAATCTTTCAAGCAAATTATCAAAGGAGTGAAAGTCTTTAAAAGCAAAATATGGATCATTGTTATTTATTTGTTTATTACACTTGTATATGTCACCCATCTCATGCCAAGTGAATCTGGGTGGTTTAGAACCATAGAGGATGAGACATGGATTATTTGATCACCAGAGGTTGTCCTAAGGTGAAACTTCTGGCTTAAGAAGAACATCTCAAGAAAGCAAATGAACTGGATGATTTAAACCATTTTCTTCATAATTGGAAGGAACCTTGGAGGTCTTGTAGCCCAACCTCCTGCTCAAGCAAAAGTATCAAGATTCTGGAGGTTACCCCAATTAAATTATGAGTCTTGAGCCAAACTTCCAATATTTCAAAAGGATTTATTGGGAGTTAACATGTCCAACACTGTAGCCGACTCTGAGACACATAATTCATTGTCACCCTTGACCCTGGTTTTTCCCCCACCCTCTGGGTGTATTGTAATTCATATTCTCCAATGGGACAAGTCCATAGCCCAGAGTCATCAATCATGATCTCCAGTTAGAATTTTGCGCAGCAGAAATTTCAGTCACCTAGTTACTATCTTTGAAAATTATTTATGGAATGCACTTTCGATTTCCAAGCAAACCCTTTCCCTCTCCCTTTCTGTTGGCAACTCTCAAAAGACGATAGAAACATTTTATGAGTTGACAAAAAGACCCTATACCACTTCAGACACATGGCTCTCCAATGTCTTCTTAAAAACCTCTAGTGATGGAGCACATACAACTTCTGGAGGCAAGCTTTTCCACTGGTTAAGTGTTCTCGCTGTTAGTAAGTTTCTCCTTAATTCCAAGTTGCTTCTTTCCTTGTTTAGTTTCCATCCATTGTTTCTTGTCTTTCCTTCTAGTACTTTGGAAAATAAATTGACCCTTCTTCTTTGTGGCAGCCATTCAAATGCTGGAATACTGCTTTCATGTCACCCCTCGTCCTTCTTTTCTCTAGACTGGCCATACCCAATTCCTGCAACCATTCTTCATATGTTTTTGTCTCCAGGCAGGGACCTTGGAGGTCGTCTAGCCCAACCTCCTGAACAAGCAAAAGACCCTATATCATTTCAGACAAATGGCTCTCAAATCTCTTCTTAAAAACTTCTAGTGATGGAGCAACCACAATTCCTGGTGGCATATAGTCCCACTGGTTAATTGTTCTAATGGTCAGGAAATTCCTCCGTAGTTCTAGGTTGGATCTATCCTTGATTAGCTTCCATCCATTGTTTCTTGTCCTGCCTTCTGGTGCTTTGGAGAATAGGTTGACCCATTCTTCTTTGGGGCAGCCCCTTAGATATTGGAACACTGCTATCATGTCCTTCTAGTCCTTTTTTTCCCTAGAATAGATCATAATTATGCAGATAGTTAATATAGCTCCCTTTCAGCAATCTCCCACTTATTCTGGAGAAGGGTCATTCCAAATAAACTGGAAGGTTGAAGATCTCAGCTTTAGTTCCCACAATCATCCCTTAAAAGGATTTCAGTAAAATTCTGAGATGTTCTATTTCTGGAATCTTGGATATTGTTGCTAGAATCAGCTCACATGGCTAGGATAGATCACAGTGGTCTCATGGTGATGTGCCATGTGTTCACAGATTCCTGCTGCTCACCTGCTTTTCTTGTTGGAAGCTTATTCTGCGAAAGGAATCTTTTAAAAAAATCTTCTTCTGAGATACACCATTGGTTTATCCAGCTTAGACCCACCAGCACTGACTATCAATGTCTCTTCTGAGTTTCAGACAGGAGTCTTTTCAAATCCTATCAGAAGATGCTGGAGCATGAAGCTAAATCTTTTGCACAGAACAGATGTGAGTTAGTACTGCATTATAATCCTGATCTTCTCACATGGTCTTTTCATGCTTTTCACTGCCTCGGTTTAGGAAGAGCTGCAGTGAAAACTCTGTCAGATTAGCTATTGCCGAGGCTTATAAAGTAGAGCAGTCCTGAAGGTGCTTTTTCAAGAGGCAACTGGACTTTGTTTTTCCTTGAAGATGTTTCGCTTCTCATCCAAGAAGCTTCATCAGTTCTGGAGTTCAGTTCTTCAGAACGGAAGAAGCTTTGGAGAATGTCAGTGTTCCAGAAAACCTCAACTCCAACCAATAACTTGGAGACAGACATCTTCTCCAAGGTTCCTTTTATTAGAGTAGTAAACCAGCACATCTGGGAAATCCCAAATCTGAAAATTCTGGGTTTCCCTTCAAGTATTTTTTTGTAATTTTTAAGTAAAAAATTACAAATCCACCCCCTGCACTCCTCATTACATCACATGCCCCAATCACCTTCCGTCCCAGCGTGGAACGTCCCCTCAAGCACCCTCAGCCAGGTGCAGAAATAACATGACCTTGACTTAGAAGAAGAATGCTATTATGTCTAACCACATGCACTCCAAGAAATTTTCCCAGGCTCAAGAATGTGGCAGCGTGGAAGCATCTGGTGCTAATATGGCTTCCAAAGCTGACAGCTTCTTGGATGAGGAGCGAAACATCTTCAAGGAAAAATGAAGTCCAGTTGCCTCTTGAAAAAGCACCTTGGATGACTGAGAATCTCCATAGACCTTTAGAAAATCCTTGTGTTAGCATCTTTTAGTCTAGAAGGAAATGTTTTGGTTTGGATGCAATTGCTTACCAGAAAAGGCCAATTAGAAAACACAAAGGCTCCGTAATATACTCCACAGAATGGAAAAGAGACGGCGTCTCCCTCAGGCTAAAACCAGACAGTTCTTCAATACAGAAGTCTAACTGTATCGATTAACAGGAGATTTAAAAATAAATAAGTCTGACCTCTGCTCTCAAAGCCAGCTGGGTTTCCAAACTTCTTAAACTTAGTTAAGCAGCATTTCTGCTACTCACATATAATGCTCTAATACACCCATACCACAGAGAGAGAGAGAGAGAGACATAAACATTCTTCATTCTTCTGTACACAAGTTTCATCTGCATCCATGCAGTGCACAATGTTAGTTCTCCTTTTTGATGTTGCTTCAGAGCTCATCTTCAACTTCCCCCATTCCAAATTTCTCTCAGAGCAACCGCTAAAAATATACCTAGATTTGTTGGACAGTTATATGTGAAAGGGTGTGTAGATAAACATACTGTACATCAGTGGTGGGATTCAAAATTGTTTACTACCGGTTCTGTGGGCATGGCTTGGTGGGCATGGTGTGGTTTGATGGGCATGGTGTGGTTTGATGGGCATGGCTTGGTGGGCGTGGCAGGGGAAGGATACTGCAAAATCCCATTCCTTCCCCACCCCGCTGACCTGCTTTCCAGCTCCCTTCTCCTATGCAGGGCAACCAAAGAAGACCCAACTGATCAGCTGCGACTCAATGGGAGGCAGAGAAGAGATGGGGACAAGGCCAGTCAGAGGTGGTATTTGCCAGTTTGATGAACTACTCAAAATTTCCACTACCGGTTCTCCAGAACTGGTCAGAACCTGCTGAATGCCACCTCTGCTGTACATGTAAGTTTAGAGCAAGAGTCTCCAACCTTGGCAACTTTAAGACATGTGGACTTCAACTCCCAGAATTCCTCAGTCAGCCTCCAACTAATCTTGGCCAACTAATCTAATCTGGTCTAGAACATTCTTTAATCTACATGTGGGCCATTTGAGGTATTACACAAAACATACATCTTTGGATGGAATGCCGAACTCTAACATCTATATAACCCATGTTTGAAAGAACTGATCTAAGGTCCTTTCCCTTTAGTGCAGGGAATGACTTACAAAAATGGCATTTGGTGACTTACAGTAAAGGCAAGGATAATCCTGAAGAAGATGCATCTCTATGCTTCAAAATTCTGTTAGCAGCTCTGAGTGTTTTTAAGCATGCAGTCTTTTTAAAAAAAATCTGGAAGGATAAATCAGTTTAATTCCATAAAATAAATTCACTCCTCAGTCTTCAATGATGAAAAATTCCTAGAAAAAGGCCTTTGTCTCCATCCTTCTTGGCAATCAATTGTTGGGCCCGTCACAGAGGTGAGAATAATGGTCTTGTCAAAAGTCCCATAAGCAGAGCGACGGATGGCTGGGTCAGCATTTGAGGACAATCGTAGATCATCACCTTTTCCTCTGCAGGAGGAAGGATTCCTCCAAGGTGTAAACTCTCTTTTCTTCTCTGGAGGTTGGAGTCAAGGATGGAGAGAGCCCTATCAAACATCAGTTGAGAGCTTGATGTGCAATGTTGTGTTTGTAGTTGGAGAAGTAGGAAAGAATGAAGTCAGGAGAAGAAAAGATGCATTCCAGTTGGTTGCCAGAATGCAAGTTGGCTCTAAGGAAGTTGAAGGTCATGGGTCTATTTCAGCAAGTGTTGGTTGGATGCAAGAATCTGCACTCCAGGAAGTAGATGGGTCCAGAACAAACTAGTAATTTAATTGAAATAAAATAATGAATATACCTTCCAATCAGCCAACTCCTGTAATTCTCATCCAATGTTGAGAGCATCCATTCCAGTCAGGAGAAGAGGTCAAACAGGAAATTAGTCTGGATTCATTCCATAAACACAAGAGGGCAAGATCTGACTCCCCCTGAATGACTTTGAGCCTTATCTGGTCTTATCAGGCAAAAACCACCAGACTCAGGAGATTCCTGTAGAATAGGCATAGAACAATAAAGTAACAAGTTTGAACTCTACCACATAGATGGGTCTGTTTGTTTGCACCTGACATTAATGTAGGTTTTCAGGCAGTAATACGAATGTGGTCTGTATCACCTTCTATCACCTTCTATCTTTTAATTTCTCTGACTGGTCTACAGCTTGGAAATTTCCTCTTCTATCCAAGGACTAGCCAGGATTGTTCCTGTTCAGTTCCTGAGATCAGCTGAGATCCATCAGGTGTGGCCCCTGGTTGTCTATTCATCCAATACATTTAATATAATTATTTCATAAATTTAATAATTTTCCCATTCTCCATCTTAACCATTATAATTAACTGGCAAATGATAGTGGTATTCTGGGAGTAGTATTCAAATTTTTCAGAGGCCCCATATGGCGCTGAGTTTTAAGTTGTGCATCCCTGCTCCGGACTATTCCTGAATTATCCTTTAGAATTGTTGGAAGAATTTCAAATTGTTCTCCCTTTCATTGCTCCATTGTGCATCAAGGCCTATAATTAAATAGAGACATTTAGGTTCCTAAAAATGTGTGCAACACTTGCTTTAGTATAAAATTTAAAGAAAAAGAAATACAAGCAAATTTCAAGACTGTGACAAATGGGCACTATTGTTGTATGATTCATGGCGTGCTGAATATTCACTGTAAAATGTCATTGGCTACTGCATAAAAATGGAAAGGATAAACATGTCATTCTTTTACACAGGAAACTGGAATTATTTCTAGGGAGCCAAACCTAAAATGATAGATTTAGCTGAAAATGCTGAAACCACTCAAGTTTAAGTGGCAGGTGAGATCATGTTC
Source organism: Naja naja (assembly GCA_009733165.1). Classification (NCBI taxonomy): domain Eukaryota; kingdom Metazoa; phylum Chordata; class Lepidosauria; order Squamata; family Elapidae; genus Naja; species Naja naja. The sequence goes on along the minus strand of CM019156.1, from coordinate 28,413,117 downwards.
ATTTTGCTTTGAACATGAAGAAGGATGAAATTGGGGATATAGTGTTGCCCCTAGTCTCATTCTGAATGTTCTTCTCCAAAATCCAAGTTGCATTCCTGAAGTTCAGTGGGTCACTCTAACACAACTAGGGACACTCCATTGATGTTCAAGTCTTGGTTTGTGATGGAAACACCTTGAGGCACAGTGAGCACTCAGAATTAGAAAATATGGATGCAATGATTAGATGACAAGCTTTTGAAGCTACCAAGTTGATGATAATGCAAAATAGCCAAAGAGGGCATGGCTGCTCTTCAGACCAAGAACTTCAGGTATTATGGACTACCTACGAGTCCTGTTCTCCAGAACTATGTTCATCTCTCTTGAAGGAAGTCCTAATGAGATCTGAGCTAAAGGTAAAGGTTCCTCTTGCACATACATGCTAGTCATTTCTGGCTCTAGGGGGTGGTGCTAATCTCCGTTACAAAGCCAAAGAGCCAGCGCTGTCTGAAGACGTCTCTGTGGTCATGTGGCCAGCATGATTAAATGCCGAAGGCGCACGGAACGCTGTTCCCTTCCCACAAAGTGGTCCCTATTTTTCTACTTGCATTTTTACATGCTTTCAAACTGCTAGATTGACAGAAGCTGGGACAAGTAATGGGAGCTCACTCCATTATGCAGCGCTAGGGATTCGAACTGCCAAACTGCTGACCTTTCTGATTGACAAGCTCAGTGTCTTAGCCAATGAGCCACCACATCCCTCCTGAGCTGCTGTCTACTTAACATTTATTTTATTGTCATTTCACCACATCATATTCTGATACTATTCTATTTACTGGGTTCTTCTCATGTTGCATGATCATGTTTTGGTTCTTTCCTCATTCAACCTTAAGTGACAGGAGAAGGGACTCTCCTTTCCTGTAAGCTGCTGATGGGTTGGTGAAGAACACAGGATAGCCCTTCCCACCTATTGTTCAAGGAAGCAGGTTCCTCTTTTCATTTATGAATTGTGCCAAACAGATGATAGAACATGCTCTTGCATTTCAATCAAATGAGAGTTTCAGGTTTCTTCCCAACACAGTAGTTTCTTCTGTGATACGGAGCATAAAACCTTTCTCTGTGGCAATAGAATAATGTAATTTTCAATGCCTGCAAAATTTCATGTTCATTTATGACAGCATGTATTGATTGAAAGAGCTCAGCAATGAATAAACGGATCCGTGTAGTTGGAATAAATAAATACATGTACATAATTTGCTAGCAGTCTTAATATTCCAGAATCTCCAATTCAGAAATGAAAATGTGCTGGCCATTCTTCCTTTCTTTAAATCAGTGTTTCTCAATCTGGACAACTTTAAGACGTGTGGACTTTAAGACTGGCTGGATGGGGAATTCTGGGAGTTGCTGCTTTAGACCATGTCCCAGCTTGCAGTTTGGCCAAATCTATTTCCTTGTGGTGGTTTTTCAAGATCTTTGACTCCAAACCACAAGCCTGAAACACCAGGAAAGGTGTAATTCATAATCAACATTGGAGAAAGTGTTCCAAGCAATTGATTCTTCTTTCGTTTTTAGCATTATCTGGAAAAGATCTTGTAATCTTGGAAAGTTTCCATCATCTACCAACAAGGCACAATATCAGCGGCCTGCTAATTCCAAGGAACTGACCAGGAGAATGTCCCAATGGAAATCAACCCATCATTCGGTTGAGTTCTGTCTATTTTCCAAACTTAATGTCAACTGTAATGATGTACATACAAAACCCCATTCCATGAACCCAGAAGCAACCCAAATTTCCTTATTTTAGAGCCAATTTTTCACCACTATTCTCAACCAGAGCAGAACTCAGTCTTGGGCATAGCTGTACATATTTATTTTTGATTTTTTCCCCCTTCCTTCCCTCCCTCCTTCCATCATTGTCAGAGATCCAGACTGTGTCAGCATTGTGCATCATTTCTGACACTTAACAGTGGTCTCCTCTAATAATAGGCTAATAATAATAGCAACTTCCTGAGGTTACTGCCAGCCTTCCGCACCGATTATATGTTGCAAATAAATATACTTCCTTCTGCATAGTGGGGTCAATAATTAAAGTTCTCTCTGGCTCTTTCTTTTTTAACACTTTCTGCTACTGACATGAGCCGATGGCAGATGAAATTGCAGCTTCTTGCTGCTCGCATAGAAGTTCTCACGGTGTTCACCCGCTCTCCTCCCCACCTCTTTTTAAAGCATTTGCTGAGTCCATTAATTTGTGGCTGTTTTGCCTGTGACAAAGACAAGAGCTGGGCTGCAGTCTAATTAAGCTGTGCTAAAAAATTCCTAAGTGGAATGGAACAGGGAAAGAAATGCATGTTACTGCTAGGAAGAGGAATAATCTCACATCTGCCAATGATTACCCATTTTACTGGGGAGGCTGGAGAGCTGCCCAACATCTGTAGCAGCCAGGGAAGTCACACTGAGATATCGTAAACTAAGTTTTGAACTATGGTGCTGAAGAAGACTCCTGCAAGTCCCTTGGATTGCAAGGTGATCCAACCAGTCAGTCCTAGAGGAGAGCCACCCTGACTGCTCTTTAGAAGGCCAGATCCTGAAGATGAAACTCAAAGACTTTGGTCACCTAATGAGAAGTAAGGACTCACTAGAGAAGAAGAACCGAATGCTGGGAACGATTGAGGGCAAAAAAAAGAAGGGGACGACAGAGAAGGAGGTGGCTGGATGGAGTCACTGCAGCAGTCGGCGTGAGCTTAAATGAACTCTGGTAGAGGACAGGAAAGCCTGGATGAACGTTGTCCATGGGGTCGCGATGGGTCAGACACAACTTCACAACTAACAACAACAACAAAGCTAAGTTAGGTGAGGAATTTACCAGCATCCATTGGGTTGACCTAGCTGTGCCATCTTCATTAGAACTTCAGGAAACATCAATCCAGGCTACATTGTGGTTTCTTGAACTCCATTCCAGAATAGGATGCAAACAGAGAATGGCTGATTTGTACTTTACTGATAGGAAATCTTGGCTTGTATCGTCCCCAAGTTTTTTTTTTTCCAAAAAGCAACTGGACTTTCTTGATTTTGTTTCTTTCAAAAAGTTTCACTTTTCGTTCCAAGAAGCTTCTTCTGTCCTGAGAAAATGTTTTCAAAGAAAAAAAATATCAAGGAAGTCCAGTGCCTTTTAGAAAAAGCATCTTTGGGACAACCATGACCTGGATGATTGAAAATCTACTTTTGGGTTGTGCCATTCATTGACTTTCCATTCATGGGCGTCTGGTTCCATTATTTGCTACTTCCGGAATCTCAAAGAATACGGTGGATGTTCTGAAGTATGTTCTCCTAGATTTCCAAGGTATCAAATATTCCAAAACTAGACTGCCTTTCCTTTTTAAATAGAGTTGGTTTTATTTATTGTTGGTATTTAGAACAGCCTGTTTCACTGTTACAATTTTAAATTAACTTTAGTGGAGATATTGCATTCTTCTTTTGTATGCTGTTTCAAGTTTCTTCTGAGAGAAGAACCATAAAACTAAAATAGAATAAAGAAAAATTGGGGTCAAATCTTTACTCCCTAGTTTAGCAGAATGTTCTCCACTGTAGCACTCTTAAGTTGTGTTCATTATCTTTTGTGAATTATTTTCTGTGACAATACCGCCTAATCTGGTTAAATGCCTATGGAGATTCTCAGTCATCCAGGTCACGGTTGTCCCAAAGATGCTTTTTCAAAAGGCATCTGGATTTTGTTTATCCTTGAAGATGTTTCGCTTCTCATTCTTCAGAATTGAAGAATCTTCTTAGATGAGGCAGAAAAAAAAATTTAAGGGAAAAAAAAGGCCAGTTGCTTTTTGGAAAAGCATCTTTGGGACAATCTGGTTTGATGCTGGATTGCTGCTGACAATGAAACAGAGAAACCCAAAGGCCAAGTACAAGTGAGAGAGGAGCAGAAATTCCTCCTTGTGAAAGATGTTTCCTTTTGCTCCAGCAAACATTCAATTTTTTATTCAACTAATTAATTGATTGGTTAATTGTTCTAATTTTTCCTCTCATTGATGAGCCACATGCCCTTCCATGAAATACATACAATATAATGGCTTTGAAATCCCTATTAGGTATAAACAGGCTAATAAATCTTGAACTGTAGCCAAATAAACAAACACGGTGTCTGATTAATCTGATCATCCATGATTCATCAGGACTATAAAATATGGATCGGTCTTCTCTGTGGGGAGAAATTAGCATGCAGGGAAGGCAGAATTCCTCTCTCTGTCCAATTACCACAACGTTATCTTCTGTGGCAGAAGCTCTTTGAGATTTCAAATGGGCAGAAAATCTCTCCCATGACCTACTGCCTGATCGTCTGAGGGAAATTCTGGAGAAGTCAGGAATTGATTGTAGGCCTTTGTCTCACAAAGCTGGGATCACTGCTTGGCTACAATTCTTTCTTTTAAGCCAAAAGAGAGGTCAGGAAATCTGATTTGAGAGGATTCACATGCAGTAGAGAAGCCCAGTCTAGTTTAGTGGTGGTCTGCAAAAGTTAGGAGATGTTTGGTGACCTCAGGAGAAGTTCTGGGACCAGGGGTGGGATGCAAATATTTTTACTGCCAGTTCTGTGGGAGTGGCTAGGTGGGTGTGACTAGGTGGGCATGGCCATGTGACTGGGTGGGCAGGGCTTCTTTTTTTGCTGCAGCAGCAGCACCCCCCTGAACTCCATTTTTTTGCCTCGTGGGCCTCAGGGAAGCCTCCCAGCACAGCTGATCGTGAGAAGAGCTGATCATCAGGAGGAGGAAAAAAAATATCATAAGGAGTGACTGGGTGGGGTGGGGCGGGCAGGGGAGAATGCAGTCAATGACGTCGCGCATGCATGTGACATTGCACATGCACAATAAGGACTGACTGGTCAGGGAGGGGAGGGGTGGGAAGAGAGGGGAAGGGCCAGCCTGGGGCACAATTTGCCAGTTCTCCGAACTGTGCAGAATCGTAACAACCAGTTCTGCCAAACCAGTCTGAACCGGTAGAATCCCACCCCTGTCTGGGACCTGGGTCAGGCTTTCTGAGATGTTGCATGTTGCTCTCAGGGGAAAATGCACCAGGAAATAGATTTCTCTCCTTATTTCTGTCTTGTAATACCACTTCCAGCAAAACAAATCCAAATAGGCAGATCAAAGCCAAGATTTTTTGTTTTCTGTGGGGAAAGCTAACAACTGCCACAAAGGCTTTGGTCTGTGCATGTTCATGCCTGTGTAGAAACACAGCATCACGCACAGTGTCATTAAAGTGGCTCTGGCACACTTTTCAAATAAAGACAAAGCCCAGAGAAAAGAACCCAATAATTCTCAGCAGGGATGACATCTTCCCAGGGAACATGCTGTTGCTAGCCAGCTGGAGCTGGGGACAGAATTAAAAAGTGCCCAATGAAGTAAAATGTCAGGTAAGGGTACCCATTTTCTTCTCCTGTTGTGTAGAAGTCTGTAGTGATGGTCAGTTGTCCAGGTCATGGCTGTCCCAAAGGTGCTTTTCAGAAGGCAACTGGACTTCCTTGTTTTTTTTTCTCTTTGAAGACATTTTGCTTCTCATCCAAGAAGTTTCTTCAGCTCTGACAGGATGGTGGGGAAGGGAAGGATTTGTACTCCTTGCAGACAGTGGTGCTGCTGGTTTCTGCAGTCTGCAATTCTTTTTCCGCTGAAAATCCCTTCCTACTCCCCACACCATTCAAAGGGTGTTCATCCCAAATTGTAGAGATTCTTGGACATCCAGGAGCACCACTCAGATGACCCTGAGGACACAGATAAACCTCCAAGTGCTTCAATGACCCCCTAAAAGGATGCAAAGGACCAGCTGTCTGCAAGGAGTATAAATCCTTCCATTCCCCACCATCCAGTCAGAGCTGATGAAGCTTCTTGGATCAGAAGCAAAACGTCTTCAGAAGAAAAAACAAGGAAGTCCAGTTGCCTCCTGAAAAAGCACCTTTGGGGCAACCATGACCTGGAGGATGGAGAATCTCCACAGAGTTTTAGCTATACAATTTGGGGTGGACATTGGTGTGAGAATAGGAATGGATTTCCACAGGAAAATTGCAGACTACAGGAACCATTTGTGCTTCAGTTTGAGATGGGACTTCCCTTGCAGACCACTTGGAGGCTTCAACTGGTTCAGAATGCGGCCGCGCGGGTGGTGATGGAAGCATCCCGATACTCCACATTACACTCCTCCTGCGCGACCTGCATCGGTTGCTGGTTGCCATCCGAGTGAGATTCAAGGTGCTGGTGTTAACGTACAGAGTCCTGCATGGCTTCGGTCCGGGGTACTTGCAGGAACATCTCCTGCCAGCATCGACGTCCCTTCGCCCTATACGCTCCCACAGGCAGGGCCTCCTTGGGTGCCGTCGGCCAGGCAGTGTCGGCTGGCGACCCCCAGGAGTAGGGCCTTCTCTGTGGTAGCTCCCACCCTGGAACCAGCTCCCATTGGGGCTCCGATTGGCCCCAGACCTCCGTTCCTTCAGCCGCGACCTCAAGACCTGGCTCTTTCAGCAAGCTGGCCTGGAATGACGCAGAGTGGGATGGGTTTTAATTGTGTTTTAACTGTATTTTACCTGTATTTTAGATGTGGGTTTTAGAGTTTATTGGGCTTAAATTTAACACTATTTTAATTAACTTATTTATATTTGTATTTTAATGTTGTGAGCCGCCCTGAGTCCTCAGGGAGAAGGGCGGCATATAAGTCCAATAAATGAATGAATGAATGAATGAATGCAGACAAGTCCATCATCCCAAACAGCCTGAGCCTGTCTTCAACAGGGAAGGGACATAGGGCAGAAAAACATCCTGCAGAAAGCACAGCTCCAACTTCTCAATGGGATGTCCTGTTGCGTAGGGAAAGAATAACAGAAGGGGGTAAAACAGCAACTACTTGAAGACAAAGTCACGTTTAGCATCTAAAGACCAACATTTCATATCAGCAGAAGCCTTGTTCTCTGACCATCCTTGTCAAATATCAGAAATAAATTGAGGCTCAACAGGCTCATATCATTTAGACTCTTTTTATTGCAGGCACAAGGAGGCAGAGAGCAGCAATTTGCAGCTCTGCATGTCTAAATTTCATACTTGTATTTTCCTGGTTGACAAGAAAATGGACAGTAGAAAGTGCTGTTTTTCCGCAGCTTCGCTTTTCTCTCAAAGGGTCTCCTGGAGAAACTTCTGATTGGGAAACAGATCCACTCTTTATGCTGCTTGAACTTACCTACCCTCTGCTGAACATGTTCCAGAGTTTGCCAATCGCATTCATCCCTGTTTTGTTTTAAGTGGCTTATTGGATGAACCATAGTTGCCTGGAGTTGCATGTAGTATGGTCAGTTTGGAGACTGGATTCCAAGCCAGTTCTGTCAACTATCCTCCTCTTCCTCTTCTTCTTCTTCCTCCTCCTCCTCCTCCTCCTCCTCCTCCTCCTCCTCCTCCTCCTCCTCCTCCTCCTCCTAGCATATTCCCGCAAGTGCAGGGTCCACTTTTCAGTTCATTGAAGCAGTCAGCTGTGTCTCCAGGGTGCAGGTCCACAGCTTCCATATCTTTGTTGATGGTGTCTTGCCATCTCTGTTTTGGCTGGCCACAAGGTCACCAGCCATTGACTTCTAGTTGGTAGGCAGTCTTGGCCATGCTTTCAAGACATGTCCATACCAGCAGAGCCAACCTTGTCTCATCTTCTCTATAATTGATGCCACACCAAAATGTTGTCGAATGGTGTCATTTGTGATGTATCAACCTGACTTCCAAATTCATTTCACTTCCTGAATTCAATCAGAGAAAGGAAGGGCGGATCAGATTGAATCATTAATTTAAACTGAATCATGGATTCCGTAAAACACCTTGTTGGCTTATTCAAAAAGTCTACAATGTTTTGCCTATTTGTAGTGACAAGGGAGAAGACCTTTGTTATTTCAAGGAGCGTAGCGACGTTTTTTTTTTCAAAACATCTTCCAAAGATCTTTAAGAACCAAGGTTAGGCCCAGCCTGGCAGATCCATGGACTGCAGGACCAGAACCTTCTTCTCATCCCCAACTCTTCCCTCCAACCCTGGATGTTTTTCAAAATGAGCTTTCTCTCCACTTTCAAAGCCCACCCATCCATAAAACATTATCTGCAGATATGATCGGCTGCAAAGTTAAGATGTTGAAGGAGAATATTTGAATCTTCCCCTGACTCTCCACCTTCTGACTTTTGAAAGGAGCTCAGAACTGATTGATTATGCTAGCACTGCAAGATTCTCTCCTCCTAAATCAATAAAGAGAGGGGAATTTTGCAGGTTTATTCAACACGGAATCAGCTTTTGCAGATAAGTTGAAAGGAGCATGCAAAGAATATTTACCTTGGACCAGTGAAGTCTCCAAAATCTCCATACTTTATAACATCTCTTCCTTAAACGCTTCTTCTGCATTTTATCTTGGCTACCCCAGAAATGTTTAGCAACTTTAAGACCTGTGGACAAGTTGAAACCCACGTCTTAAAGTTGCAAAGGTTGGACATCCCTGCTCTAGACAGACCTACATACAAACAGCCCAAAATTTGCCCAATGAAAGCCTGGATATCTATCCTTGTAGACACACAACCTTTGCTGATCCTGCAATCCTTTTCTTCTCTCTCTGTGCTTTATTTTTGTTGGAAGATAATCGGTGTTCTGTGGGCAGGATGGAACATAAAGCAAGTTGGAAGACTGAGTGATGAACAATAAGGGAACAGGGCTAGAAATCACCAGCAGATGGCTAAACAGACCTTTGTACTTGTCAACACATGTCCACACTTTTTCTCCAGCTATTCAGGTCAACGTTATGTTATGATGATGGCCAGCCAAGCATCTCCAAGGCATAAAGTCAACAATTTCCTTCACAGAATGCCATGAACTCCAGAGATGCACTTCTCAATCAAAAGAATGGTGCATCTCCAAATTCTCCTTAACTTCTCCATATATCTCTCAGCTTGTTAAATTGGCTTGCTCATTTTCACCTTAACTGTATGATTTTGCTGGTGTTATTTTCAGGAGCATGCATTGTAACAAGGTTTTTGTTTCCTTTTTTTTTCTTTTAAAGAAAAATCCATAAAGGCACAGATCATTAGCTGAATTAGCCGAGTGTTGAGATTTATGATTCTATCAGGAGGAAAACAATGGTGGTGTTGTATTTTTTTCTCTCTCTTTGTTTTAAGCTGGACTCCAGCTTAAGGGCTGACCATAGGAGGGTAAATAAGACGGTCATATGCCCGCTTCACAAAAAGAAAAGAAAAGCAAAAATATTTTGGGTTTAAAGATCTTGAGAAGGTATATGAAGAGGTGAGAGCTGCCTCTACTTTCTAGACTCCTGCCCTTCATGATTAAACCTTCAGAAGAATTGACCTTCTTGGAGGTGGACAATATATCCCTTACTTTAATGAGATGGCAGCAGGGACACAATGGCTCAGTGGCTAAGACACTGAGCTTGTCAATCAGAAAGGTCGGCAGTTCAGCGGTTCGAATCCCTAGCGCCACGTAACAGAGTGAGCTCCTGTTACTTGTCCCAGTTTCTGCCAACCTAGCAGTTCGAAAGCACATAAAACTGCAAGTAGAAAAATAGGGACCACTTTGGTGGGAAGGTAACAGCATTCCGTGCACCTTCGGCATTTAGTCATGCCGGCCACATGACCACGGAGACATCTTCGGACAGCGCTGGCTCTTTGGCTTTGTAACGGAGATGAGCACCGCCCCCTAGAGCCGGAAACAACTAGCACGTATGTGCGAGGGGAACTTTTGCCTTTACCTAATGAGATGGTCATTAGTCGTCTGTTGAAGAAATGTCCCTCAATCTGGCAGATCCTGGCATTTATGGAGCACACAGTTATCTGTAGGAAGAGAACAAGTGAAAAAAATAGAATAAAATGTTCTAGTCCAACCGCCTGCCCAAGGCAGGAGTCTTTAATCATCATGGAGAAATGGTTGTCCAATCTTTTCTTGAAAATCTCCAGTGATGGAGCACCCACAATTCTGGGAATCAAGCTGTCCCAAAGATTAATTGCTCTGTCAAGAAATTTCTTCTTATTTCCTGGTTAGATCTCCCTCTCTGGTTAGATCTCCCTCCCATCCATCGCTTCTTGAAACATGTCATGATGCCAATCCCATAACTTACATACTTGCATCAGACCTCAGGATTAGATCTTTATAATCAAATCTCCCAAACAATTGAAGCAAAGGTAAAGTAGAATATTGGCTGACATTTAATCAGTCATCAATCTACAGTGAGCCTTTGACTTCTTGTTTACTATTAATCAATTTGCTTTCACCAATCACTGAATTCACTTCTGTAGTGACAGCATCACAGAACTAAATATAATTGCATTCTGTATATGTAATTGGATGATATAGTGGCACATATATAAAGAATCACAACTTATCTGTTTTTAATTTAAAAACTAAAAAAACGGAGAGAGAAAGAAAACAGGAAAAATTCATTCATTCCTTTGTTCATTCATTCCTTTGTTCATTCATTCAATTTCTACAGCCACCCATCCGCGTCAATGAATCAAAATGCTGACTTCCAACTCTTTCCAACATAATAAAATACTAACATATTTGCAACCTCCACTTTTTACATAACCTATAATTATTATGAACCATTTCTGTAACTACATAATTAACTTCAATTATTAATCTTCAGACTAAATTCTAAATTTTGTATTTCCCCCACTCTTTCAAGCATAACAACAAGAAGCAATATCCCAGTAGGAAAAAACGCAAATGAACTCTCTTGGTTTAAAAATCACAACTAATCTTAAATAGAAATGCTAAAACCTGCCCTTATGAGCTTTTAAGAATCAAGATTTTATTTTAGCATTAAAAGAACTTCACATTGTTTTCCTCCTAATGATATTATTGTGGTTTTGTCCCTAAATTCGATGACATTGTGATTGCTGCTGGTAATTTTAACTTGATTATTCTGCTGGGCTTTTTTTTTATATACTCTGTTATTTTTATTGTACGTTTATAACTCATTTGCTCCCAACTTGGAAAAGCGCATTTAATGGGTAGATTACACATGCCGTAATTTATTTGAATATATGAAGAGGCTGTGTTGGTTTTAGAACTCATTTGGGCCATTGTGAGCCAGTCTTACACCATCTCACTTACTTCTAAAACTATATTAAGTTGCCTGCTGTGAAAGGAAGATATTCTACAGACCATAAAAGTAATTTGTAATGAATGTATTTGTTGAAACATTTATTGCCTGCCTACTATCCTAAGGAACTCAAGGTAAGTTAAGATGAAATCATGAAATACAACAAAAACCCAGATTAGTTTAAAGGATTAAAAAGGCAATTATTATGGATTAGAAGTTCTAAAAGGCTAAGGCAAACTAAGAAAAATAGATACTTTTCTGAGCCCTTCTAATTGTTAGGAGACTTGGTCTTCAACACTGGGAAAAGGCATTTATTTGTCAAAGGAATCATAAGTAATTTGTGATGTTTGAAGAGTTTAAGGCATCAGGATAAAAAGCAGGAGATGGGGAGTTCTACTCCAACCTTAACCATGAAAGCCAACTGAGTGACATTGGGTCAATCATGAGGAGATGGTGAGTTCTAGTTCACCTTAAGCATGAAAGTCAGCTGATTGATGTTGGGTTATCACCAGCAGATGGGGAGTTCTAGTCCCACCTTAGGCATGAAAGTCCCCCGGGTGATGTTAGGCCAATCACGAGGAGATGATGAATTCTAGTACCACCTTAGATATGAAACTAGGCTGAGTGATTTGAGGCAATATCCAAGAGATGGTAAATTTTAATCCCACCTTATAAAGTCAGTTGGGTGAGTTTAGACCAATCACCGGGAGACAGTAAGTTCTAGTCCTGTCTTAGCCATTAAAGCCAATGACCAGTGAGTTCTAGTCCAGGATTAAACATGAAACCTGACTGGGTGACTTTGAGCCAATCCTTTTCTCTCATCCCAACCCACCTCACAGAATTGTTACTGTTGGGAAAATAGGAGAAGGCAGGTCTTCTGGATATGTTCACCACCTTGAGTTATTTGTAAAAATAATAAAGGCAGGATACAAATAAATCAAATGAAAAATGAAGTAACTAATAACAAAATACCATCACACTACAAGGAACGTGTTATATAAAACTCTATGTACATATAACACATACATGCAGAGTATGTTTACCAAACACCACAAATAGGCTCTCGTTAACTCTTCCCATATTAAAAATGAAATTCATCGCTATCAAATGGGAGATTCTTTTATCCTTTATTCTTCTGTATTTTTAAATTTCCTTTCTTGGGTTTGTTTGTTTGTTTTTACTTGTTTTTGTACACACCAGAGGTGTTGGGAGCCTGGTGGTATATTAATTTAATGAATTATTAAACAATAGAGTTCAAAAGTACTGGTTCAAAAAAATGCAAAACTTTTGAAAGTTTTTATTCCTCTACTTTCATCTTGCACTTCATTCCATCTTTTTGCTGTTTTGGCCTCATCACCCTCTCCTGAACGTCTAAACTTTCTTCTTTTCTTAGTTTTGTGGTGTGTTTCTGTGTGTCTGTGTTCTACTTTACCTCCTTTGAGTTGAGCTAAATGATCAATGTTTGGGCAATATCATATTTGCTGTTACCGATCTCTGGAACAAGTTTATTAAGAGCACGAGGCTGCAAAATGAATCGATGTGCCAGAATAGTCTTCTAATCGCAGTTCCTCAAGACGGTACAGATGGAGTTTGCTTTTCCTTATCAAGATAAGAGGCTGCATTTTGGACAGGCAGCATTTCAGCTACCAAAATATTTGTTCTTTTCTAGCCCCGGGGAAGTTTTTTCAAGCACATCATTGGATTGTGGCTCGTGGTCTTCTTCTCAAGGCTCAAGACTCAAGCTCCAAACAGCAAGATAGTAGAAGAAGTAAACTTAAATGCATTGAAAGAGCTCTAAGTCCACAAAATAAATAGTAAACTAGAATCTGAGATGGGTACAGTGGACTAGAACAGTAGAGACTCCATGCAAAATGTGAAAGCATTAAAAGTACAGGGCTATAGTTGGAGCAATTTTATGGTAAGCACAAACTGACATCGTGTCTTGTTTTTGAATGGCCTGGCCTTCACCGTTGGCGACCCCAATTTTCTTCTATTTCCTGAATCATATTGCTAAACACATTTCTTCTGTCAAACCAAGAAAGCCATTTTATTCTTTTTATGTAAAAATTATTAATTTTTGCCTATTATCTCTTGTTCTCTCCCCACTCTCTCTCATCTCTCTATCTATATCTATCTGTATCATCTATCATCTATCTAATCTGTCTGTCTGTCTGACTATCATCTATCTATAGCTCTCTGTCTATCTGTGTCTATCTTTATCTATCTATCTGTCTATCTGTCTATCTATCTATCTATCTATATCTATCTATCTATCTATCTATCCATTGATCTATCTATCCATCTATCTATCTATCTATCATCTATATCTTGATAGATCTCTCTAAAAATCCAAATTTAAAGTCTTTCATTTAGGAAAAGAAATCCAGCATATATTTGTCTGCAATTGTATCATAATCTTAGAGAGAGCTCATAGATCTGCAAATTGGATCCAACTACATCTGTACCTTTCTTGTTTTTAATGATGATGAAATTTATATGCCGCCGTTCTCACGAAGAGGCAACTCTAGGCAGTTTGCAACCTTGCATTAATCGAACTAGGTCTGAAAGCAAAAGAGAACAAAAATTCACGGCTATGCACTTATGGTTTTCTACACAAGCAGGGGAGAAATGTCCCTAACTTGACCCAAATATTTATTTATTATATGAATCCACCGTAGCATTGACTCTTCATTGGTGATGCATTAGCCATAATGGGATCCCAGCTCTCAAGGAAAGGGAAAGTTGCTTTTGATCCCAAATTATATATCTGTGTTACAAGATCTGTGATCCTTGAAGCTTCATGAATTCAGACAACTATAGTTTAGAGATTATTAAGGATTGGAGAAATGCAGAAAAGTAACTTTCTTTTCTGCAGAGAATTTTTCAGACCAAAGGAATGATGAAATATCTGCAACAGAGGGATCTAAACCAAGTAAATGTCACTCAACGACCTTTGGAAAAAGGTTTTTTTTTCCCCACTGTCCTTGAACAGGCAAAAAAGATTACTGGGCCACGGGATCCTAATCCCAGTAAAGTAAATTGGGGAAGTGGACCGGATATTCCCCCCTTCTTTTCTCCCCTTCTTCCCTTCTAATCATTCCACCCATCCCAAATTTTAACATGCCACGTTTCAATCAAGCCAGCATTAGTCTTTTGCTTCTGATAGCATATAATTGCTAGTGGATAATCCTATATTAACTGTCCCCCGTCCTATCAGAGGAGGCCTGGTGAGAATCAGTCACATCCCATCTCTAGACGGCGCCGTTATCATGTTTATGAACAGCCACACCAGGCGGGGATATTTGCATATAAATAACCTGCCAACACAGAGAAATGGCACCTGGTTAACTATTTCATTTATTATTCTGGAGAGAGGTGGAGACAAACGGGCCAACGTGGTTGGTAGCCATTTCATGGAAATTCAGCTGCCATCATTGATTAGACCAGGCAGGGACTGTGACCCCATAAATGCAGGACAGGTGTGTGTGTGTGTGTATTAAAACCATGCATGTTGATCGGTGTCCTTCTCTCCTTTTATTAAGAAACTGCAGAAATGAAGAAATCTCCTTTTACAGGGCTACCACCTCCATTTTCAATGCCTAAGTTCTCCCCTTTTCTGTCATGCACCTTCAGAAGATCCAGGGAGTTCAAATGGGTATCATAAAGATTTATTTCAAGCTTAAGCTCTCTATAGAACAAGGGTCTTCAAACTTGGCAAGTTTAAGACTTATGGACTTCAACTCCCAGAATTCCTGAGCTAACATGACTGGAGGAGGAATTCTGGGACTTGAAGTCCACAAGTTTTAAAGCTGTCAAGTTCGGAGACTCCTGCTATAGAATCTGAACTACTCATGGCCCAAGCAAATTACCCATAGAAAAGAGTCAGCATTCCTGAAGGTGCTTTTTCAAAAGGAAACTAGACTTTTGTTTTTATCTTGACCACGTTTTGCTTTTCATCCAAGAAGCTTCTTCAATTCTGACTGAATGGTGGAGGAGGGAAGGGCTTCCATTCCCCTCAATCATCTGGTCGTTAGCACTCTTTCTGAGGAATGTTGAGGCCACTTGGAGGTTTATCTGAGAAGCAAAACGTCTTCAAAGAAAAACAAAGTCC
Source organism: Naja naja (assembly GCA_009733165.1). NCBI lineage: Eukaryota > Metazoa > Chordata > Lepidosauria > Squamata > Elapidae > Naja > Naja naja. Next base: position 28,397,914 of record CM019156.1, on the reverse strand, counting down.
AGTTGCCTTTTGAAAAAAACATCTTTGGGACAACCATGGCCTATATGAGTGAGAATCTCCATCGAGATCGAGTCAGTGGTGTTCAAGGTGGGCTGGGCTTAGATCTCTTGTGCGAGTGAAAGAACTCAAGACTGATGATGTGTTTGATCCCTCTCTCAGCCTCTTCAATTGTCTGCATAGCACCATTGGTGCTTAAACATCTCCAATTAGCATTGCTTTGAACATCTGTTTGGAATTAAAGCAAGATTTCATCTACAAGCTTCTCGCAATGGTGAGATTAATGATCTCAGACCCTCAGAATCTGGGTCTGTCTATCACAGGGATCCCCAAACTTGGCAACTTTAAGACTTGTGGACTTCAACTCCCAGAATTCCTCAGCCAGCTTTGGTGTCCACAAGTCTTAAAGTTGCCAAGTTTGGAGATCTCTGATCTACCAGAAAGGCATTCCCTCCTGAAATTCTAGCATCTTATTTATCTGTACCATAATCAGACAGTTTCCTGCAGCATCTGGTTTTGGAAGTTTCATTTAGCTGAATCTACTGCCATGCGTTTTCACCGAGTAATTCTGAGAACAAATTTTATGAGATACACAAAGGCAGAAGAGGTTTAGATAAACATCTCCTAAGACTCCTGAGCAGAGGAATTATAAATCCATCCACCTTTCCATCATAATAGTTTGTTTGTATATGTGCGTATTAGGAGCAAAGATGGAAGATTTTTTACCAGATGGTTACAAATCAGAAAATGTTACCGAGCTTAAAAAAAAAACAGAAAAAAACCCAAGCTGAAGGCAAGGTGAATACACAATAAAAACTTTGCCTGCATCCTTTCCAACCTTACTACCATCCATAATTTTATGTACTTCTATTCTGTCGGCTTCCCCATTTCAGCTGTCTCTTTCCAAAGTAAAAATAGGTAGGAAGTTTAGCTTTTCATTGCAGGGTTTCAAAAGCCTTCAATCATTTATAAAACCACTCTGTCTCGGCTGGTAACAACCACTAGATGGTAGCAAAGAGCTAGAATTTTCTATAGATCTTCTGTGCCATCTACTGGCCATCTGGAAATTTGCTGTCCAGATCTGGAATTTCATCCTTGGTGATTGTCTTTCAAGAAAGTCATCATCCAACGCAACTATAATATCAAAGTTTATTGATTTTATTTGGTTAGGAAATGTATTTGCTGCCCATCTCATATCCATCAATGTTTTGCAAGAATGAAAAAGATTGATTCTCCTTGTCCCTTGTTGCAAGTGTCTATTATGAGTGCTTGTTTGTTCTAGTAAAGAACAGGGAGTCTTCTACTTATGACTTGTCACTTAGTGGCCATTCTAAGTTACAACCTACCTAGAAAAAAATTACGAGTTATTGCCCAGTTCCAAAGTTTTGAGGGTTGGGCCCCCACTCCTGAGGTCATGTGCCTACACTTTGGGCAAATGGCAACATGACTATTAACAGTGATTTGCTTCATCTCACAATCAAGTGACCATGTTTTTACTGGCTGGCTGGGGCAACCAGGACTCTTCAAGTTGCCAAGGTTGAGAAACTCTGCATTAGATCATGCCACTTAATGGAAAATAGCTGGATTACCTTCATTTTATCTAAGCTTACTAGATGAGCATCAGCCACTGGAGATGGATAGTCCAGTGCCTGTTACTGCTTTGCAAAGAAAGGCAGCGGAAATCTATGAGGATGTCATAGCAATTGCTGGATTGAATCCTCAGCCCAACAAAGTGATTGTGAGCACTTCTTGCACAATAGTAACACATCTCTTTCTCCTATCAGATATTTTTTCCCCAGGGATTGCTATAAAAGGAAGAAAGGCCTCTGCTACAGAAAGTCTAGTTTAATGGAAGGAAGGAATAGGAGCAACATGATAGCAGTCATCCAGTATTTGAGGGGCTGCTACAAAGAAGAGTGGCTCAATGTATTCTCCAAAGCATCTGAAGGCAGGATGAGAAACAATGGATGGAAACCAATCAAAGAGGAAAAACAACCTAGAACTAAGGAAACATTTCCTGACAGTGAGAACAACCAACCAGTGGAATAGCTTGCCTTCAGAAGCTGTGAGTGCTCCATCATTTGAGGTTTCCAAGAGTACATTGGACAACCATTGGTCTGAAGTGGCATAGTGTCTCCTGCTTGAGGAGGGGGCTGGACTAGAACACCTCCAAGGTCCCTTCTAACTGTGCTTCTCTATTGTTCTGTTACATGCTGAATAGATTCTCTTTTTTTGCCCTCAGCAACATCAATCTGGGTCTGGTTGCAATGGATTATTAATGTCACAATGTCACCTAATTCATAAAGTGAAATCTGGCTAGGTTTATCGGAGGAAGGTGCCTTCATTAATAGAGAGAAATAAGGAAATTAAAAAGGCAGCCAAGAATGAACCAACAGGATATAATAGCAGTGAAGAGGTTAATAAACCCGTGCCTCCCTTTAAATGGATTTGGGGACTAATAAATCCATCCTCAACAAGGGACAACTTTTATCTGAAATTGAAATGAATGAATATTTAGTGCGGTCTCTGCAGATGCATAGCCTAGAAAAGAGACACCAGCAGGTTATGTGGTGTGGGTGGAAGGATGGTTAACAACCAAGTGGAAAACTGAGTGGTCTAGATTCCTCTTATTGAACGTGGGTTGTTTATGTGACATTGCCATGGCAACGGAAAATGAAGGTTGGCATGCACTGATGCTGTCACATCGAAAGCACTAATGGAGCCTATTAGAGGATCACAATCCATTTGGACAACATGGTTTGCCCACGCAGGAGACCAACACAAAATAGTTCGATGAGTTACAGGGTGTTTTGTTAAACGGGAGAGTCAATGCTACAAGGAACGGGACGAGGGGTTCCATTCGTTGTTGAAAACGCTTTTTGTGAATTTTGTAATTGCACTCAACAAAGAGCTGGAAGTCAAGGGTTACCTGTAGATGCTATCGGAAAGCAGAGGCTGCAGAGAGGTGAGAGGTGACCCTCTCAGGTGGGCGAGAGAATGATAGGGAAGGAGGGACCCAGATTACCAACATCACTTGGTTAAATTTAAAGGGCCTTGGTGGTGCAGGCTGCTAAATGCCTAGCACCTAAGTTCCAGCTGCCTGCAATTATTGCAGGCTCGAATCCCACCAGGCTCAAGGTTGACTCAGCCTTCCATCCTCTCAGGGTAGGTAAATTGAGGACCCAAGATTGTTGGGGGCAATAAGCTGACTTTGTAAAAATGCCGCTTAGTAATAAGCAGGCATATACAATGGAAGGAAGGCTATTGCTGAGCGCATTGGGTTGTATCCCAAAAATTGTAAGCCACCCTGAGTCTTTGGAGAAGGGCGGCATATAAATGTAATTTAAAAAAAAAATTGCCATAGCTAACCCAATCCTAGTATACATGGAATACTGCATCCAGTTTTGGTCACCACAATGTAAACAAGATGTTGAGACTCTGGAAAGTGTGCAGAGGAGAGCAACAAAGAGGATTAGGGGACTGGAGGCTAAAACATATAAAGAATGGTTGCTGGAATTGGGTATGTCTAGTTTGATGAAAAGAAGGACTAGAGGATGAGATGATAGCAGCATTCCAATATCTCAGGGGCTGCCCCAAAGAAGATGGAGTCAAGCTATTCTCCAAAGCACCTGAGGGCAGGACAAGAAGGGCCTTGGTGGCTCAGGCTGTTAATTGCCTGCACTTAAGTTCCAGCTGCCTACAACTGCTGTAGGCTCGAATCCCACCAGGCTCAAGGTTGACTCAGCCTTCCATCCTCTCGGGGTAGGTAAATTGAGGACCCAAGATTGTTGGGGGCAATTAGCTGACCTTGTAAAAATGCCGCTTAGTAATAAGCAGGCATATACAATGGAATGAAGGCTATTGCTGAGCACACTGGGTTGTATCCCAAAAATTGTAAGCCGCCCTGAATCTTCGGAGAAGGGCGGCATATAAATGTAATTTAAAAAAAAAAAAGAAGCAATGGGTGGAAACTGATCAAGGAGAGAAGCAACCTAGAACTAAGGAGAAATTTCCTGACAGTTAGAACAATTAATCAGTGGAACAACTTGCCTCTAGAACTTGTAAATGCTCCAACACTGGAAGTTTTTAAAACAGATTGGATAACCATTCATCTGAAATGCTATAGGGTTTCTTGCCTAAGCAGGGGGTTGGACTAGAAGACCTCCAAGGTCCCTTCCAACTCTGTTATTCCTATTCTATTCTATCCTATCCTATTCTGGTAATGCCAAAACCATGGCAAACTCAGCAGATAGATAAAACTTCAGCAGGTGACATGTGCAGGTGATACGCACAGGGCTTATGACAGAAACAGTGTTGAGAAACATTGCATTCTATTCTTGATATACTACATCAACTATATATATAGTCCTCAACTTACAACCACAATAGACCTCAAAATTTCTGCTGCTAAGTGAAACATTTCTTAAATGAATTTTGCTCCATTTTACAGCCTTCTTTGCCACAGCTGCTAAGACTCATAGCAGTTGTTAAGTTAGCAACATATTGTTAAGTGAATCGAGCTTCCACATCAGGCTTCCCAGCCTGGGAAGGTTATAAATGATAATCACATAATCCCGGGACACATAACCATCATAAATACGAGTCAGTTTCCAAGCATCTGGATTTTGATCATGTGACTGTGGGGATGCTGCAGTGGCCGTAAGTATGAAAAATGGTTTCAGCATCGTTGTAACTTCAGACACTAAATGAACTCTTGTAAGTCAAGGATTATCTGTAAAGAGAACATAAATGTCTGAATAAATTCAAATTAGAAGGAAGGCATTCAATTCTTCTCGGCCAGCACAATTCATTACGGGAATGGACCTCACCAGGAGATGGCTCTTTCTGCAACAATTGATACCTTAAAAATAAAGTTCCTAGCAAGGCGTGTGGTGCCTCCTCCACCCCCATCTTCACTCAATTAGAAAAGGACAGTAGGAAGTCAATTTGAAGCTACCAACTGACCCCGCTTTCAACCTCCAAAATCTATTAAATGCCTTACAAGAAGATGTGCGAATGCAGCTTCATTTCAGGAAAAGAGCGAGCAGCAGGAACATCTGCAGAGGCACACAAAACATGGTGGAAAGCTATTTTTAACTTTTATAGGCCACTCTTAAGGGATGCAGTGGCTCATATGGCTAAGATGCTGAGCTTGCCGATCAGGAAGGTGGGCAGTTTTGCGGTTCGAATCCCCAGCACCGTGTAATGGAGTGAGCTCCTGTTACTTGTCCCAGCTTCTGCCAATCTAGCAGTTCGAAAACATGTAGAAATGCAAGTAGAAAAATAGGGACCACTTCGGTGGGAAGCTAACGGCATTCCGTGCACCTTTGGTGTTTAGACATGCCGGCCACATGACCACGGAGACGTCTTCGGACAGCGCTGGCTCTTCGGTTTTGTAATGGAGATGAGCACTGCCCTCTAGAGCCAGAAACAACTAGCACATATGTGCGAGGGGAACCTTTACCTTTGGGCGACTCTTTAACAAAGTCCTTGGAGCAACTCACAGCTCATCGCAAAGCAATTTGACGCTGGATAAGCACTAACAGAAAGAGGAAGCCCCAATTCCACTGTAGAAGGGTGGGTTATAGAAGGAAGAAAGGTTGGAGAGAAAGAGCCACCACTTAAGATGACCTTGTGATCCCTCTTTGCTTCTCCTGTAAGCCCAGGTAGGGTGGAGCATTTGCAAGCTGAAGGAAGAAAATACAACTAAAAATGAAGCTGAAGGAGTTATTCAGGTAAGATATATTTTGAAAGGTGTTTGTGAAAAGATAGACACAATGGGAAAGGCAGACAAACATACACATACACACATATTCTGGTATTCCCTCTGGGGCAAGCACTGTTATGCAAAGCACAGGAAAAGAATAGGAAATATGAAGCCGGTAAACAAAGACATCCTATTATTTTTTGGAAAGTTAAATGTTAAGCAAGCTAACATTAATTTATGCTGTGGTCCTTTCTGGTGTGGTGGGGTCATTTTTTTCTTTTCCTTCCTATGGCTGACCATGAAAATTGCTGATGCTTTCACTAGGTTTACGATGAGCTGATGAACTTCAAAGGCCATCAAGATGGGCTAGTGTTGACGAGGTCTCCTTAGGTGACAATTGCCACGGGAGTAGATCATAGACCACAGGAGTGCCATAATGTACTCCAGAAGTCATGAACTTGAGACCAAGGCTTATCCGTTTCATACTCAGTCCCAATTAAAGGTCTCGGCTTCCATCATCATAAACACTACTTTGAATGTTGGGCCAACTAGAAATAGTCACAACTCTTCTGTCATTGTTCCACCAAACACTTCAAGGTCATTTGCAGAACATCCGAAAAAGACAGTTTGATGAAGAGAAATTGGCATGGCCCCTTGGAATCTGGAATATATGGGGCTCCAGAGTGTCTAAAATTCTAACTACAATGTAGAGTAGGAGGTTAATTAAGATATTGAATATTCATGGGAAAAACTCTAACCCCTAATTAGACTCTGTTTGGATTCCTAGGAAAGTGGCCTTATATCCACTGGCATTTTAAAGTAATATTGCAAGCGGGGTGGGGAGAGGTATATGTGTGTGTGTGTGCATACCGAGACATGCATGAGAATGTGTATTGTTCAGGAAAGGGTTCCCTCCAAATGTGAAAATTCCCTCAGGCAGTGTTTTTCCCTTCCTCGAAAAAACACAGCTCTCGATTTCATTAACCTCTTTTTGAAAACAATGCACAATTAGGCTGCAAATGACAAACTGTGGCTGAAAAATAAAAATCTGTCAGGAGGATGGGAGGAGGGGGAGGAGAGAAGGAGGAGAAGAAGAGGAAGAGGAAGAGGGAGAGGGAGAGGGAGAGGGAGAGGAAGAGGAAGAGGAAGAAGAAGAAGAAGAAGAAGAAGAAGAAGAAGAAGAAGAAGAAGAAGAAGAAGAAGAAGAAGAAGAAGAAGAAGAAGAAGAGGAAGAAGAAGAGGAAGAGGAAGAAGAAGAAGAAGAAGAAGAAGAAGAAGAAGAAGAAGAAGAAGAAGAAGAAGAAGAAGAAGAAGAAGAGTTTTTCAATGTCAAGCTATATTGCAAAAATATAATAGGCTGCCAATTTCAGATGTTTGCAAACAGCATCATAGAACTAGCAGAGGGCTAAATTAATTGTGACCCCTAAACAGGCTAGCTGGGGAATACTGGCAGCTGAAGTCGACGTATCTTCAAGCTAAGACTGGTTCAGGATAACAGGGTCTCTGAACTCGGAACACCCTCTTAGTAGATCCACGTGGGCCCCCTTCTATTTCCTTCTGGACATGATTATGAAAAGTGGCTTCTCTAATGTCAAACCATTGCTTCATCTGTCACAGCTCTGAGACAACGGGGCTTTTGGGGGCCGGATCAAAAAGAGAGGCTCCGTGTTCTTCCAATTCAATTTGGCGTGGCTTCTGTCACTCAACCCCACAGGAACAACAGAATCCCTCACTCAGAACTGACTTCAGGATCTTTGCGTGATTACCTAGCCAGTTGCGAGCGAGGTCAACTTGCTTCCAATCAACTTGCTTCTGGTTCTGCTGGTGTGAATTTAAAAAAAATTTTTTTTCAAGGGACCATAATAACTACTGCGGGTAATTTAGCATCATGGATGCCTGCCCTTCAGTTCACTAAAATGTCCCTATGCCCACAACTCTGATGAAGGAGGACAGCAAAGGTGGGGCAGAGTACCAGCTTAGCTTTGATTGACTCACTAACTGATGTAGCCCCAAATAAAACCCGCAAAGACAGATGTGTCACTACCACCACACAAGCCGTTTGATGGGCCCCGCTCCCCAACTGTGTTGTCACCGGATTATTTTGATCTATCTCTTTTCAGGACACAGCAATTCGTAAAGCCAAAAGATTTGAAGCGGGACAAAAATCTTACTTAAAAGGATTTGCCTTTTTTTCTTTCATGTCTTCCCTTCACAGCATCCCTTTCAAATGTATTTTATTAAGAGGCCTATTCAATCCAAACTGGAACTTAAACTGCCTCTGAGCTTGAAAAGTTGATTTTTCTGAGTCACTTTTGCTTTCGCTAATCCCACCCCACCCCAATTCTCTCATCTTTCTTCTTTTTATACATTTAACGTCGCTGTTTCTTCTTCCTCAGCACATTTTAATCCAGCATCAGACATAAAGTTCTCTCTCCCCACCCCTCTCTCTGATCTGCTGGGGTAGTTCAATCACAGACAGAGAACAGTTTCTCTCTTCCCTTCTTTCTTTCTTTCTTTTCTTTCTTTCTTTTCTTTCTTCCTCAATCCCCAATCATCACTGCGCAATATCTATTCAAATCTATTTTTTTTTTGAAATTTAGACTGATACTGCATTGTTTGCTTTCTTTCCTTGACACAGGTGAGAAAACCCAGCTTTAACCAACCAGACTCCTTAAAAGGAGGACAGTGAGATAGATAGATAGATAGATAGATAGATAGATAGATAGATAGATAGATAGATAGACAGACAGACAGACAGACAGACAGACAGACAGAGACAGATGATGGATGGATGGATGGATGGATGGATGGATGGATGGATGGACGGACGGACGGACAGACAGACAGACAGACAGAGACAGATGGATGGATGGATGGATGGATGGATGGATGGATGGATGGATGGATGGATGGACGTACGGACATACGGATGGACGGACAGACAGACAGACAGACAGATAGATAGATGGATGAAGATGATAGATGATAGCAGATAGATACCCTGTTTCCCTGAAAATACAACCTACCCTGAAAGTAAGTCCTAGCCTGATTTTTACATGTGCACCCAATATAAGCCCTACCCTCAAAATAAGCCCTAATTAAGATCCCACCGATTCCAGAGTGTACGGGTGAAAATTAAGCTAGGGTGGGGATGGGGGTATGGAGCTGCCCTACTACTTCCCTTTGGACAGTTGTAGCCAGGCCTCGCACACCCCGACACCTGCCTCACCGCCCATTTCTTCTGCAACTGGCAAGTCTGGCAAGGCTTTCCTGAAGGACTCTTTAGCTGAGAATAAAGCTCTGGATCGATCCAAAGTGCTGTTATCAGCTGCAGAGGCCTTCAAGAAAGCCTTGCTGGCCACAGAAGAAGAAGTTCCTGAAGGCCTTTGACAGCAAAAAGGAGGCCAGGGGCAATGCACGCAAGTGAGGTTAATCAGTGGATTACCTTCCCCGAAAATAAGACCTGGTGCCTTTTTTGGTGGCAAAAAATTATAAGACAGGGTCTTAGTTTGGGGGAAACATGGTAGATAGATGGATGATGGATGGATAGATATGATAGATATATATGATAGATAGATAGATAGATGAGAGAGAAAGAGAGAGAGATGATGGATAGATGGACAGAGATGTGTGTGTGTGTGTGTGTACATGAGCACAATCATTAGCACAATGTATGCTATGTTCCAAAGATCATCAGCCCAAAAACATCAGCACATCCGAAGAAGCTTACAATCTAATCCTGCATTCAAATCTGTCGTGCAGTTTTTCAAATATTTATCTATGTAAGAGGCTTCTGTTCTACTAAGTTTGGTTTAAACAGGAGAGGGGGAGGTTGTTTGATCAGTAGAGATGATGTAGGTGATACTGATGGTATTTCTTTCTAGCCAACCTCCTTCAGTCTTCACGAAAATTCTGGATACACTCTTTCCGATCTATAAGGACTTGGTGGGATGTTCTTCCTGAAGTCTTCTTCTCAGGTTCAACTGAAAAAAATTCTCCCATCTGAAAATCCAGTCATCTCTTACATATTGAACAAGAAGGACCATCATCTTGTCCTTTATTTCAGGTGCAAAAGTGTCTTGGGGACAACCTTGAGCTTATGAAGACAGGATAAACTTATGTGCAAATCAGTGGTGGGATTCAAATTTTTTTGCTACCGGTTCTGTGGGCGAGGCTTGGTGGGTGTGGCAAGGGGAAGGATACTGTAAAATCTCCAGTCAGAGGTGGGATTGGCTGGTTCTCTGAACTACTCAAAATTTCCGCTATTGGTTCTCCAGAACTGGTCAGAACCTGCTGAATACCACCTCTGGTGCAAATCCATGGTGTACATTCTCAAGATTGGACCAATGTGATGAGTTCTCCAGGGCTTGAAAAATAGGCATTTGGACAAGATTAAAGATACCGCGGGTTAGAAAAAGTTGGGAAACAGGAAAAGTTCCCAGATAATACTTTGGACCTGGAAATGAAGTAGTGGGAGGATAGAGCCATCCAGCTGAAAGTTGATAGGATCTTATGCCTTAGAAAACATTTTCATGGTGATCTAGATAACTGTCTTCATTGCTCCTTGAAACTGCTGGTGAGTTTTTAGAGACAAGCAGACATCTTAACACCATACCGATACCTCAAGTGTGGACAAATTCTGGGTCCACAAATCAAGGACAGTGGTGATTGAAGTTATGCCCCTGAGCAGGTACAGCCAGGATTTAGGGATTACTTTTTTATGCCTGATCAAGGAGACAATTCTGTGGTTGTCCTTGTTTTATAAAGTATCACAAATGACTTTGATATATACATTATGGAATGGCTACTTTACAACCTACATCACTGATGGCTAACCTTTTCGGCACCGAGTGCCCAAAGCACATATGCAAGTACATCCCCAAAATGCAATGTGCCCTACCCTCCCATGTATGCACACGTATCCCTGTGCATGCGTGGCAGAGACCTGAAGACCAGCTGGCTGGTGGAAGTTGTGCGCGCATGTGCAGCAGAGCTGAGCTGGGGTGACAGCTCATGTGTCCTAAGGGCTCTGTGCCTCTGGCACACATGCCATGCTACATCATGGACCTACACTGTATTTGCAGTATGCCTTCTCAACTCAAAGGGCAAGCTGAGCTGGGGTGACAGCTCATGTGTCCACAAAGAGGGCTCTGTGTGCCACCTCTGGCACACATGCCAAGGTTCGCCATCATGGACCTACACTGTATTTGCAGATCCTTCTCAACTCAAAAGGGCAAGAAACCAGGGCACTTGTGATGACCCGGGGCATGGAACAAAAGCAGCAAAGTCACAGAAATGGGTAACATCCCCTTAATACCTCCAACTTGGCCCCCCAATGTCCAGTTATCCTCAGCAGGAGATCAAACTCTTCCAAACACAGTCCACAAAGGGAAGAAATGCAGTCCGAACCCAAAGTACAGATAAAGTAGAAATTAAAAAACCCAACACAAACCACTCTGAAGTAATTAACACAACAGGCCAGGATAATAAATTGCAGACTTCCAAAAGATAGCAAGGCACACACAGTTGGGAGGATGCCAAAACCCAGATGAGCCTCGACAAAGATAATGCATGCTTTGCTTCCAGCAAGGTGCTGTGTGCAAACGCTCCACTTATATCCTGTTCTCCCAGCTGCAACTAATGAAAGGGATCAGGGCCTTTTTCTCTCCTGTAAGCCATGTTGCTCCCTTCTCCGTTCCTCCCTGTGTGCCCTGGGATGAAGAGAGGGTGGCCCTGGGTCTTCCTCTGAATGCCCAGCCAGACTGTGCCCATCTCCCATTTCCTCCACAGCCACTGGAGCCCCATTCCCACCACTCAATCTCCCCCTCAGAATCAGATTCCAACAAGGGCATTACAGCACCTATTCCAGGCGACTTAGAGTGGTTCCAGGATCAAATCATGTTCCACAACTGAAGAGGACTTCTGTGTCCCTATCATGCAATATGCAGTTCCCAAGTCATGACGATGATTGAATCATATATGTGCACACATATATGGCCACGGAGTATTCATAACACATGTGAGATTCTCATTGTTCAAGCACCTGGCTGTACCATTGAGTCTACAACCAAACCAGGCTCCAGAATCTTTCCATTTGTCTTTCAAAAGCTCAATTACTACAATTATTCTCTTAAAAAAGAGATTTAATAGGCTCACCTCCTGCCCTGTGGATTCCTACACACAAGAGACATGGCATGGAAATTATTTTTTCCACTGATTGCTTGGCTGTCCCCAAAACTTAGATTTCATACAACCTAATCATCCTCGTTAGCATAATTTGGGTGGATTCATTCCACATCTCAGTGACACGGTTGATTATTTATAGGGCCCAACAGCTGATTACAATTAACTTTGATTAATGAAAGACTTTCTGAAAAGAATCCCAGGACAACAGAAACAACAAAGCACTCGGGTTGTTTTTATAGCTTGGCTATCATTTATAATGCAGATGCAAGAGTGTATCTTTTTTAAAATAGAAAAGAAAAGTGGGAAATATACGTGACTAGATCATAAAGCATGAAAAGGAAGCATGACAGTGTCTGTGTGTGTGTGTGTGTGTGTTTCTCATTTCCCTGTTGGCAATTGCTGCCTCTTTTTTAGCCACACTATGCTAATTTATGCCTCCTAATGAGAAATTGCACTGGGCTGGTCTTTCTTCCCTCCTTGTCTAATGTATACCGGTTGAAGGCTAAGCTGATGGAGTACGGGGCAGTGAATTTTTTTAATTTATGCAGATGCATGCACAATGCCAATATTTTTATATGTGAAGCTTGCAAAGAAAAACTGGGATTGGAGGTGGGGGGAATGGCTCATTTTATGAAGTGTCCGTGACTAAGCAGACTCTTCATTCTTCTTCCTGAGATTCTTACCCTGTTGAATGGCCAAGTTAAGTGAGATAAATCAGCTCATAATCATTCTGAAGAGGGAAGATGCAGACAGCATAACCCAAACTGATATCTCTTAGAGTTGCAGGAGGGAACTGAATACCTCTAATATCTGAAAGTAGGGGTGCTCCACTTCTGTGGGATGTGTATCACCTACAGCCAACAGGGAGTTAAATCAAAGGTACCTGGAGGAAATGAAGGATGGAAAGGATGTGACAGATCTAATAAGTTCAGTGAGATGAGTGGCATATTTCAAGGCAAAGAACATTCAGAAATTCGTCCAAAATATCTATGATTCCATGATTCTATGATTTGGAGATTCCATGATTCCATTGAATCTATAATTGATTGCTCTGCATCTCAGTCAGAGACTCTGTTTTAAGACAGTGAGATATGTGGCATATTTAAGACAAAGGACATTCAGAAATTCTTTCAAAATTTCTATGATTCTATGATTCCACGATTCCATGACTGATTGCTCTATACTTCGATCAGAGGCCCCATTTTCAGACAGTGGAGTATTCCTCATTGTCTGCTCTTCCTCAGGCAATCCATTCCTTCTCTCCTTGTAAGTTCTGTCTCTCATTTAGACCTGCCCTCCCCCACCAAATCCATGTTAAATTTACTCTGGTGTGCAACATGGAACACCAGAATCTTTCTCCCTTGAGTTGTGGATCTGCTGTTCCAGCCACTCACTCCACAGGAGGTTGCTTGTAATTCTGTTTCCCCAGCAGGGGCCCAGTGATCTGATAAGCACTCTAGGCCCTAGTCTGGTTGTGTATCTTCAGATCTTCCCCCTGGTATTTAGCAACTAAGCTCTAAGGATGATATTGAGCTTCTTACAAAGAAGTCTGCTGCTAATCTTTCCTTCCCATAGAGAGAGAAAGACAGAGAGAAGAAAATAGTGGAAGGAGTTCAACTCACTATGGAATGAATCACATAGGTGCACACATGCCAGATGGAGTTTTTCACCAAAGTTGGCTCATAATCGGTGGAATGCAGGACATTAGAAGAAGTCTAGAAGGTTTTTTTTGTACAGTGATGTCCTTTTGAAGTGTTACTCTACAGCACTCAAAATCCCCATCCAACATACCTAAATAGCCAGGAGGCAATGAAAGCAAAACTCCAAGACAACTGGAAGAAGCCCTGGAGAAACTGTGATTAGGAGGTCCTTCTTGCTCACCTAACCATCAAAGCTCATTAGCCAGTGCATAAAAGAACTTGAACAAATAGTACAAGATCAGAAGATGTGTAGGTACCAGGCCCATAGAATCGCCAGGAGTCAGACATGGATATCTTCTTCTTCTTCAGATATGAATGGATTTCTTCTTCTTCTTCTTCTTCCTCCTCCTCCTCCTCCTCCTCCTCCTCCTCCTCCTCCTCCTCCTCCTCTCCTCCTCCTAGTTCTGTATGGAAGATTGCCATTGTAAGATGCAGAATGACATTCTAGAACAGGGTGTCCAACTTTAAGACTTGTGGGCTTCAGCTCCCAGAATTCCCCAGCCAGCATGAGGAAGTCCACAGGTCTTAAGGTTACCAAGATTGGACACCCCTGTCCTAGATGGATCTCTCTTGGTCTAGCCCAGCAGGATTAACATTTGCATCTGCTACCAAATCTGGCACAGGGCAAGTATAGAATAGACAATAACAGTGTCAAATTCATCTCTGCAGGCATTTCACATTCCTCCTCCTTTCACTCCCTGTCTCCCTCTTTTTTGAAAGCGAGTTTCTAGCCCTTAAGGCAACGAAGCTGGGCTCCAGAATGCAGCTTTGTGAGCTACACTGATAACAGTATTGTGATGAATTGGATTTTGTGGTGGTCCATGAGAAGACGAAGGTCTTTTGCAGAGTTATCTTCATCCTTTCACATGCCGGCTCGCAGGAATTGTCACACATATGAGAATTGGGGCAATGTGTACTAATTCTCCCCATTTGCAGCATTTATATCTGGGGTGGCTGTTCACCCCCTTAGTCCACCAACCCGCATATCTTGGAGCAGAATTCTTGCAAATAATCCCATGCAAGATAAAAAAGGCTTGTTTGCTGATTTTTCACATCCTGCTCGAAATCGCCTGACAATACTGTCTATATGAATACTTGATCTGCTGCAGTAAATACTCATTCTATATTCATTTTAATTCTGTTTGGGATCAATAATTTATTTGGCGTCTTTCTTTCTTTACATCTTTTCTCTCTCTCTCTCTGCCTTGCTGAAGGAAGGAAGCAGCCAGAGAGAACAAAATAATTTTCATGGTTTGCTGATCTCCAAATCTTGCAAATGGATCTCCAGGTGGAGAGGGGGCTTCAGATACCCTGACCCCCAAAGAAAGAGAGCAAAGAAGGTGGCCATTATTATTTATGTATTTAAATGGATTGACCACCCATCTCCAGTGAATTATCGGCAGCCCACAAAGCTAAGAGAAGCATAAAAACAACTAAAAATATCAAGTCAAAGGCAGCCTGGACTAATGTGCTCCAGTAACAAAATCTACAAAACCAATCAAGGGCCCCTGAACAAATAACAAACATTAATCCTGCTCCCGGGATTGGCTCTTCAGTCACATGGACCCAATGTTAATGTACATCTCCAAATACAAAGGAAGCATTTATGGAACTTAATGTACACAGGAACACAACACAACAAATCTTGGTCGAGCAGAGAAGCTGTTTGCTGTCTCTCAGTGGAATTCCTGGCTTCTCTTGACCTTTCTTGAGGTTTTACATCAGATGGACAGACTTGTAAAAAGAAAGGACTTTGAAAAATTGCACTCCTGACTATTGTAGACCCAAATTGGCTAATTAAAGACTATTTCAACTTCATTTTTGGTATCACCCAGAGGTCCACCTAAGCAAATCAGAAGACCACCCTTGGGGACAGAGTTGGGTTGCTTCAAGCTCACGGTAGTCTGATAGACAGCCATGCCTGTCTATTAGAATGATAAATGATACCCCCGTGACCGAGGCACAGCTTGTAAACTCAACAGGACAGATTTCCTGACAAAACCAAGTTGCTTTGTTTGCGGCAGCTGAAATGGGGGAAGATGAAAATGGTAGTTTCTCCAAGTCTCTCCTGCAAGATTTAGCTGCAGGGGCCTAGCATGGAACAGGTGCAGGAAGAAATTATAAATGGGAAGCCTTCATGTCATGTATCTCATGTTTTTTACAGCTAGGGAGGGAAAGGTGTCCTATGTCAGTTAAAAACCTGAGCCACCTGATATTTTATTTCTGTTCTGGGACATGGCCCAATAAGAAGAGAACCCAAAATGGTTGATGGGATTACTTGCCCACTCATCTGGGACAAGGTGATGAAGTTCTGAAGGACAATGGTGTGCACCCATCAATCACTACGTTTTTCAAAATATTCACTTGGTGAACATAGACTAGAATAACAGAGTTGGAAGGGACCTTGGAGGTCTTCTAGCCCAACCCCCTGCTTAGGCAAGAAACCCTATAGCATTTCAGATGAATGGTTATGCAATCTGTTCTTAAAAACTTCCAGTGTTGGAGCATTTACAACTCCTGGAGGCAAGTTGTTCCACTGATCAATTGTTCTTTCAGGAAATTTCTCCTTAGTTCTAAGTTGCTTCTCTTGTGGACATCCAGTCCCAGAATTCCCCATCCTGCCATCCTAAAAACCAGCGAGGTTGATGAGCTGAGACAGAGGAAGGAAGAGCATCTGACCCACCTTAACCCAGTGGGGTCAAGTGAGGACTTCAGCATGGGTCTAACTCAGCACCGAGGTCCCCAAATGCAACATATGTGACACCAGACTCCAGAATCAATTTTCTAGCCCAACTTCCTCCCAGACCATGTTTCTCGGACCATCAATTTTAAATGCACTTTGAACGGCACAGCTGAAAGTTCTGCCTTCCTTGGATTTGATGCAAATGTATTTCCATCCTGCCCTCTTGGCTCAACTGGGCCATGTTTCTTTGCCATGCTGTGAAAGGCTACTTCGCTCTTACATCTTTATGGAAGCCTCAGCTGCATTAGTGTAATTGATCTATTAGGCTATCCCATTTATGGATTTAATCACCCTTCCTTCTCCAACGTGGCTTGGAGCCAAAAGCCAATTAAGATCAATAGAAGGAATTCAGTGGATTTTCTATTTGGCTTTTAAGCAGGTGAATTTTTCAACACCTAGGATACACACACACACACACACACACACACAGAGAGAGAGAGAGAGAGGTATTTCTGATCACTGTCTTTAAAATACATTTTCTTTTTCAGATGCAAGTTGGATTAAGATTAAGAGAGAAAAAATAATCCAAGAAGAGCACAAGAGCAAATCATTTCTCTGTATAAAAATGTCCCTATAATCCCTAGAGAAGTGTTTCTCAATCTTAGCAAAATTGAAGATGATTGGACTTCAGCTCCCAGATTTGCCCAGTTGGACTTCATGGCTGGAGCATGCGGGCTAGGGAATTCTGGGAATTGAAGTTGACACTTCAATTCCCAGCTGCCAAGTTGAGAAAGGCTGCCCTAGACAGTGGTGGTAGCATTTAGTCAACCTGGAAGACCTCAAGAAACTGAGCAGGTGGAACTAGGATAGGAGACTGTCCATTATTGCCCAAAGAATGGGCCTGATGAGGAAGCCAGAAGGTTCCAGAAGAAGGCAGTGAAAAATATATATTATTGCAGAATAAGGTAGACCTATCCACAAAGTCACCATAAAGGTGACTCGGTTGAAGGTAGTTTTATCTTTTACCTGAGCTATTTGGAGACCATAGATGCGGGAGATCTGGCAGACAAAAGCAGGCATGCTTCACTCAGCAGATGGCAAGCCCCTTGTATATAAACAGAGAACAAACATCACTTTTAGCACTGCTGACATTATCAAGATGGGTTGTAAAATGTCTGCAAGAAGACAACCAAGACAAGAAAGTACAAAGGATGCTTCTTCTTCTTCTTCTTCTTCTTCTTCTTCTTCTTCTTCTTCTTCTTCTTCTTCTTCTTCTTCTTCTTCTTCTTCTTCTTCTTCTTCTTCTTCTTCTTCTTCCTCCTCCTCCCTCCTCCTCCTCCCTCCTCCCTCCTCCCTCCTCCCTTCTCCTTCTCTCTGCAAACCCCACTCCCTTCTAGCACTGATGATGTTGGGTAGTTGGGTAATGAAACATCTGCAAGAAAATCATCAAGCTCAGAGAGCACCAAAGGGCCCCATAGTCATTGTCATCCTCCTCCTCTTTCTTCTCCCCACAAATCCCACTCCCTTCTAGCACTGAAGGTGTTACCTAGTTAGGTAATGAAACGTCTGCAGGACAACAACCAAGCTTGGAGAGCACCAAGGATCCCACCATCCTTTCCTGCCTCATCCCACAGTCAGTGATCTACTAGACCAACTGGCTTGGAAAAAAAAACCTGAACTGAGCCACACCATTGTTCAGCCATGAGCTCTCCCAGTTTGACCATGCTAAACACATTCCCCATACAGTACTTAAGTCCTGTGGTATCACTGTAAGCCCTCCAAAGTTGTTACTGAGATGAGGTCTTCTTTTCCCCCTATGCATCAGGAATATGCCATGAAGCATAGAGTGGGCTGCTATCGGTTCGCACCGGTTCATGCGACCCGGTTGTTAATTTTATATCTGGTTCACCGAACCCATAGTTGCAATGACTGGCTGGCCCCACCCATGCTACCCCTCTCCTCCCAGGAGTCAGCCCATTTTGGACCACAGGTAAGTGCAGGGCCCACATGGAGGTTCGGGGAGGGCAAAAAGCAGGCTCCAGACACGGGAAAATGGGCCTCCTGGAGGCTCCAGAAGGCTGGAAATGGGCCTGTTTCCAGCCTCCGGAGAGCCTCCAGAGCACAGGGCGGGTGAAATCGACCCCCCTGCAGTAGTGCAGGAGGCCAACTAGGCCATGCCCGCCCTGGCCACACCCACCCAGCAACCAAGCAGAGAACCGGTTGCTACATTTTTTGAAGCCCACCCCTGATCAGGTTCCTTTTTAGCAGCCATTCACAGCCAGTGTCCATATGGTGAGAAACAATCCCATCTATATTTCTTCACTCTGGCTGTGTCCCCAACCCAAAATCTCTGTTGTTGTTTTTTTTTTTTTAACAAGACTAGATGAGAAAATTCTACCTGCCTGGCTCTCTCTGCAATTTGCAATTCCATTTACACTTCAAAAGTAGAAATAGCAGGCTTGCAGGCCCAAAGGAGATCAGGTTAATGACGGAAGAGGCAGGAGATTTTAATTCTGTTCACCCCCACTGGAACCTCACCAGATCAGTGGGTTTGCAGCTCCTTTTAGCATTTAAAAGGAAACTCCCTTCGGTACAAACAGGGATGCTTGATTCGGTCCCAATCAAAGGGCAGGGGAGAGATCCAGACAGGAATTTTAACAGGTTCTCCCCAACTACACATCTCCTTCTCAGAAGAATTCCAGAGCAGCCGAAGATCCACTAAAAGAAAAAAGAGAAGGAAAGCAAGGTGACCAGCAATATGATCTCCAAGAGGCCAGGAGATCCCAATGGTGGACCTGCCACTCATTTTCTCATCCAGCTTCCTACCACATTATCCAGAACAGTGTTTCTTAACCTTGGCAACTTGAAGATGATGGACCAGCTCCCAGAATTCCCCAGCCAGCAAGCTTGAGCTGCGGTGGTGCAGTGGTTAGAGTGCAGGACTGCAGGCTACTTCTGCTGACTGTCAGCTGCCTGCAATTTGGCAGTTCGAATCTCACTAGGCTCAAGGTTGACTCAGCCTTCTCTCCTTCCGAGGTCACTAAAATGAGGACCCATTTTACAGTAGGCTGTAAAACATTTAGAGAGGGCTGTAAAGCACTGTAAAGCAATATATAAGTCTAAGTGCTATCGCTATTAGCCAAAAGAACTTAGCAAAAGGGATCTAGCCACTCATGAGACATCAGCAGAATCAACCCCATTTCTTGTGGTTTTGTGACCACCACAACACTAAGGGCTGCAAGACTGTGGTAGAACCTCAAGGATGTTCTCCTAGTCAAACATCACTTGAGGACAGCTTTTATTGAGAAGGGAAGCTTCTTTCCATGGACAAATGCAGCAGGAATGCATTGCAATGAAGCAAAATCCCTACCTTTTGGTTGCTAGCAGTTGAGGTGAATCTCCTTAAGTGCTACTGTGAGAATCCAGGCAAAATTATTGCTTTCCAGCAAATGTCTCAAAAAAGAAACCCAACAACTGCACTGCTTTTCCACAAATACTAAAAAAAAACCCTTCACATCGGACAAAGTTGATGCCATATGCTCAACTCATAGGAGAGGAGAGGCTAGTTGTGACCTTGATCTAGACCTTTTTGTGCAGTGTATGAAAAATATATTAAAATTTGTTTGGCTATTTTCTCAGGGTTTTTTTTTCCCAGTATGGCTTGGCTTTAAATTACAATTTCAATCTGGCAACCCTGCTTGTGAGGCCAAAGGAGAGCATTTTATTCTTTAAAATGTGCCTGACCTCCTTCAAAGGGGGAAAGCTTTGGGAACCCTGCACTTGAGGTGAGGGGGCTGGGGGGAGTCACCAAAGGATGCTGGCAGGTTGACAAACTTCTGCTGAGCGAAAAAATACCAAAATAAAACAGCACCATCTGGGCAAAGCTGTGTCTCAGTGCTCAGCGTGCACTGTAGATTTGTTGGGTGAGGGCCATTTTTGTAGCAATTGTGCAGTTTAGGGAATCGGGTACCTTTTAATCAAATTTGTTGATTGGACAAGATGATAGCAGACTGCTTCTGATTTCTTAATCGGAAGGAATCCGCTCTTGACGTTGACCTCAGATGGGTGGACAGAAATACTAATCCAGTTGTACTCCATTCACCTTTCTCTTCTAGGCTCTTACGGTACATTTATAGTCTTATATTTATATTTATATTGTTTTTATGATTGTACACCACCCTGAGTCCTTCAGGAGATGGGGCGGCATAGAAATCCAATAAATTATTATTATTATTATTATTATTATTATTATTATTAGCCATGTTTTCAACACATTTTCAGAATACAGAATAACAGAGTTGGAAGGGAGCTTGAAAGTCTTTTAGTCCAGCCTCCTGCTTACATAGGAGACCAAATATCATTCTGGATAAATGGTTGTCCAATCTCTTCTTAAGACCTTTCAGCATTGGAGCACCCAAAACTTCTGGAGTCAAATTGTTCCATTGCTTAATTGTTCTAACTGTCAAGGAATTTCTCCTTAATTTCAGGTTGCTTCTCTCCTTGATTAGTTTCCATTCATTGCTTCTTCTCCTGCCTTCAGGTGCAGGGGTCGCCAACCTTTTGGACCTCAGGGACCACCAAACTCATAATTTCAAATCCCATGAACCACTGACATGAATTTGGACCGACGGTGGCTTGCCGACATTGGTGAGAAAGTCGGTCCCCTATTCCAGAGCTGCAGGAGTCACAAGACTGGCCCTTTGGTCATCCTGGAGCAGCTCCTCCAGTCCATGGCAGGCTGGTGCACCTGGGTGGAGGAGCAGCTGTTCTAGGATGACCAAAGGGCCAGTCCTGTGACTACTGCAGCTCTGGAATATGGGACTGACTTTCCCACCAATGTCAAGAAGCCACCCCAGGGCAGATTTCCCTCCCCTGCCATTGGTCTTACATTCCAGTTTCAGCTCACATGCCTCTATTCAAGGTAAGGTTTGCACTTGGCCGAAGGGTTGGTGCAGCCCTGTGTTCCCACACAACCTGGAATGCTTTATGGGGTGCTTTGGGGGAGACATTTCCCTGCGGACCATCAAAATTTTCTCGTGGACCACCAGTGGTCCCCAGCCCACCAGTTGGCAACCATTGCTTTGGAGAATAGGTTGAGTCCCTCTTCTCTGTGGCCACCCCTTAAATATTGGAACACTGCTTTCCTCCCTAAGGTTGTCTCCATGGAGTCCTTAGTGCCCTCTGAGCTTGGTTGTTTTCTTGTAGACGTTTCAATTCCCAACTAGGTAACATCATCAATGCTAAAAGAGAGTGGGGTATGGGAGGAGGAGGACGACGAGGAGGACAACTGTGAAATCCTTGTTGCTCTCTGAACTGTGTTGTTTTCTTGCAGACGTTTGAATACACAAGTAGGTAGTATCATCAGTGCTAGTAGGGAGTGGGGTTTGCTCTGTATTATATAATAGTAGACATTTAATAGAGAATTCAACCCTGAGGTTCAAATATTTACTCATTTACTTATCTGTCATCTCCATCCTTGATGTTTAATGTTCATGAGCAGCTCTGCCTTTCAGGGCCTGTAACATGAGTCACCCAGCAGTTGATGGACATCTTTTAATTAGCAGGCAAGTGAATTACACTGAGCTGCCACAAGCCCCATCTCTTTTTGACATGCTGGGAAAGGGGGGATCCTCCCATTTTCAGTTTAAGATAACAAAGAAAAGGAAAGATGGGCAGCATACAAGTCTAATAAATTAAACTTGTTAGATAATGTCTGTTGTTGGTGCCAACAGATTAGGAGATGGATATTAACCAGAATTTGCAAATATTCAAGAGGAAAGCAGAGGACACAAGCAGGCTAGGAATTTGCTATAATCTTCTGCATTTGTTGGTTATGTTTAAGGAAAGAGAGAGGTGGAAAGAAAACAGGTGAGGTCTTAATTTGGGAGAAATTTTGGACAGTTTTGCCAGCCTGTCTGGAATGCAGAAGCCAAAGGTCTAACAGAGAAAGAGAAATTTTGAAATAAGCTATGAGTAAACAATCCCTTAAAGTTTTGTGATTGGCCTCCAGTCCATCTTATTGTATTTATTTATTTTATTTTATTTATTAGACTTGTATGTTGCCCAGCTCGGCTTTTATTGATTAAATAGATTTATATGGATGCCCAATTCATACTCAATGACTCTGGGTCATGTTAGGGTCTTTGCTGATACTGTGGTTCAATTTTTCTTTTCAGATGGGACTACAATAATCTTTTTTTTAATATTAGTTAACATTCAGTACAGTGTAGAGGATTAGGAAAGAGAGTTAAGGAGAAAAACTCACTGAGTTTTAGGCTGAACACACCCACATCCTGGTACCCCAACCACGCTTCTCAATATATTCCACAAGATTCATGTGTGATTTTGATCCTAGATCAAAGCAAAGTTGGCAGCCTATTTTTCTGCTGTTGGATCCCAGAATTGAATTGAATTCTCCACCCCACGTTTTTCTGCTCTCTTCTAAAGGAGATTCGCACCACAGTCCATTCATCAAAATGCAGCCATCCAGAAGCTGGCTTGAAACAGGCCATAAATTCAGCCAACCACAAAACAAACAGCTCTTCAGCCACAGACAATGAATGAATGCGGGAAGATTTTTCAGAAATGTCTCTATCATGATCAATATGATGTTGAATTGTAGGGCGGGTGCAAAAGACAGACCAGGTTAAGCTAAAATGAGAATAGAATGGTTTGTGCTGCTCTGTCTCTCACAGCCTCCTTCAGACCTGCAATGGTCATCCTGGTGTCCCCCAAGTCCACAAGTCTTCAAGTTGCCAAGGTTGGAAGTGCTGAGGCTAAAGCAGGGGTGTCAAACTTAAGGCCAGCAGGCCAGATCCAGCCCAGGGGATGCTTAGATCTAGCCTCCTGAGCCAGCATGGAAATAGTGAAGGACCAGCCTATGGTGCCTCTGCCAGCAAAAATGGAGCTCAGGGCGTGGCCCCATGAGCTCCATTTTTGCTGGCAGAAGGCTGCAGGGAGCCACTGTGGCTGAAAACGGGGCATGGGTGAGGGACTCCACAGCCCTCTGTGGCCGTGTTTTTGCTGGCAGGAGGGTAGGAAAACAAACTAAAAACAAAACAAAAGGAGAAATGTTTCCCCTTTTGCATTTGAGCATGAAAAAAGGGACAGGAAAGGAGAAAGGGAAAGAGGAAGGACAAAGAAAAAGATGGGAAGACAGCAAGGGAGGAAAAAGAAGGAAAGAGGGGAAGGAAGAAGAAAATAGAATGAAGAGGGAAGGAAGGAAGGAAGGAAGGAAGGAAGGAAGGAAGGAAGGAAGGAAGGAAGGAAGGAAGGAAGATTATAGTGAGAGTGAGGGAGGGTCTCAGTGAAGTCCTGCCTTAGCACTTGTCCACCACAGGTGCCCCCAACACAAGTGATGTCGAGTTTGCCATGCCCACCATGGCCACACCCCCTGGGCACACACCCCCAGCCCTCCGAGGTCAAACATAACCCTGATGCAGCCCTCAATGAAATCAAGTTTGACACCCCCGCTTTATAGTGTCCAGCCAGTGGTGTTAGGGCAGCCCCTTCTCCTTCTTCCATGGATCACTCCCTGCATGGGTGCCGAGTGAGTCAGCTCTCATGACATGACAGCCTCTGTTTGGCGATGTTGACTGCACGTGATATTTTTAGTAAGGTTTGTTCAGAGGTGGTATTCAGCCGGTTCTGACCAGTTCTGGAGAACCGGTAGTGGAAACTGTGAGTAGTTTGGAGAACCAGCTAATGCTCTGATTGGCCCCACCAACCCCATCTCTTCTCTGCCTCCCATTGAGTCCCAGCTGATTGGGTGGGTCTTCTTTGGTTGCCCTGCACAGGAGAAAGGAGCTGGAAAGCAGATTAGTGGGGGGGGGAGGGAATGGAGATTTTGCAGTATATCCTTCCCCTGCCATGCCCACCAAGCCACACCCACCAAGCCATGCCCAC
Source organism: Naja naja (assembly GCA_009733165.1). NCBI lineage: Eukaryota > Metazoa > Chordata > Lepidosauria > Squamata > Elapidae > Naja > Naja naja. The sequence continues at coordinate 28,373,736 of CM019156.1, read as the reverse complement.
AGAACTGGTAGTAAATTTTTTTGAATCCCACCACTTGTTTGTTCTAGGACTTTTTGAACATTTATTCAATTTTTGCACTCCATGGGATGTGTAATAGTCACCTCCAGTATCCACCCTTCTCCTATCTGCCTTTGTAAGAGTCTAAGTTGCACCGCCATAAGTAGCAATTGGAAAAATTATTGCATTTACTAATCTGCATTTGACTGGGTGGCTGTACCTCTTATTAATCCAGCTTTAGGTATCGGCATGTGGTGTGAACCCAAGCAGAGTTCTTTCCCATGTTGAAAAGACAGAATGATTCCCAGGGATGGTTCTTGAGGGCATAGGGAAATAGCTCTAATTCCACCCAGGGCTGACTTTGCTCTGAGCCCCTCATTAGAGACCTGGTTCTGTTCTCATGGGTAGCAGAACAGAAAGAACAGCTGTACCAAGTCAGATCACTTCTGGTCCAAGACTCCTTAATAGAAAAGCTGTGGAAGCCACCAGCTGAATTCACCCATGAAATGAAAGAGTGGCACAGAGATTTATTTTGTAGCAAAAAAAAAAGGTGGAGGAAAGTTTCAAAGTTCTTCCTCTCTCAAAGTTCTTTTCACAAGGATAACTGAAGATATCTGAAGTTTTTAGAACACGGGAATGTTCACCTTCCCCCCATCCCCCAAAATGTGCTCTGATCCAAACAACAACAAAATTGCCCTGGAAGCCATATTTGTATTAGCCATATATTTTCTTAGAAGTTTCGAGGCTGCCACAGTTAATTGCCTGGGAATTTGGGAGTGGGGATTCTTAGCGAGTAGTAGATTAGACACAAGAACATTCTTCTCAAAAGTCAAGGACATGTCATCCTGCACCTGGATGGGAGTGGGCGAAGGATAGGACGATGTTCAATTGGGCCATGTGATGGACTGATGCTGGGTGCAGGGGATGGATCTTTGATTTTCACTTGGGGAAGGGAAAACACGGAAGTTTCAGATTCAGGTTTCCTCAGATGTGCCAACATGACTTCTTCAGTAAATTCTTATTTGGATGAACTTTTGTCTCTGAGTGCTAAATGGAGTAGAGGAGTTTCTTTGGAAAGCTGACAAGAGCCTTTGCTCAACTGTGGGTGTGTGTCAGTTATGTCCTTTCCTTTATCAACAATTCCTGATCATAGACACTCATGCCCTAGTCATCTTTCATCTTGATTGTTGCAACATCCTTCCAGGTCCAATTCAATGTACCATTGTCATCTATAAAGCCCTCCATGGCCTGAGGTCGAGTTGTCAGAGCAGGGAGGCAGGAGGTCCACCTGGTGGGACCAGGAAGAAGGGCTTCTCCTTGGTGGCTCCCTCATAAAATGGGGCAAAACTCACTTAATAAATATTTCACTTAGGAACATAAAATTTTGGGCTCCGTTGTGGCCGTAAGTCAAGGACTATCTGTTTATACTTGACATGGTACATCAGTAGTAGAATATAGTGTTTTTCAATCTTAGAAACTGTAATCAGCTGGCCCTGCCTTTTAATACAGAAGCAATTCTGCAGAATGATGTAGCAAAAGTGTTTTTGCATCAGGAAAGGGTTAAACTTAACAGATAACAGATGATCAGAGTTGGAAGGTAGGTCATCTAGTCCAACCCCTTGCCCAAGCAGGAGATCCTTCACCATTTCTGACAAATGGCAGTCCAGTCTCTTCTTGAAAGCCTCCAGTGATGAAGCTCCCACAACTTCTGAAGGCAGTTTCTGTTCCATGAGTTGATCGCTCTCACTGTCAGAAAATTTCTCCTTATTTCCAGGTTGAATCTCTCCTTGTTCAGTTTCCATCCATTATTCCTTGTCTGGCCTTTGGGTGCCTTGGAAAACAGTTTGACTCCCTCCTCTCTGTGGCAGCCCCTCAAATATTGGAAGACTGCTATCATGTCTCCCCTGGTCCTTCTCTTGACTAGACTAGCCAAGCCCGGTTCCTGTAACTATTCTTCATATGTTTTCATTTCTAGTCCCCTAACTTGATTACCTTTAGTATTCCTTCCAGTTTATGATTCTTTTTTATTATTATTATGTCTTTGGAGCTACATTCAACATTATTGAGAAGTAAGGATTTCAGGATGCAGGTGGTTTTGGAGAAAGAAATAAGATAGAATCCATCTTGGGAACCTGATGATACTTCAGGACATAAAGTTGATTTACACCAATATCTCTACGTAGAGCATTCTCAACATAAAATAGCTGTACAGATCTTTCTATTTTTATTTCCAGAGGAAATACCACCATCATTTAAAAAGTAAAAGAGATTTCTGGAAGATTGCTGGAAACCGGCCAGGGCCCAGTTACACCCAAATGTCCAGGAATACAAATTGCAGAGAGAGCTGGTCTTGTGTGAATCATCAATCTCTCTGCTTCCGTGTTTCTCTTCTGTGAAATAGATGCATTAATGGATCTTCTTTGATCATGCTTTTGTGCTGTTCTGGTCACAAATGAGTTTTGTGTCTTCTTTCCTTTTTTATTCTTCCAGTTTTAAAAACAGCTGTAAATTTGCATATTAGGAACTACCTCCATTGCTTCTTCATAACACACATATTAGAATAGAATAGAATAGAACAGAACAGAACATCATCTCAGATAAGTAACTATCTAGTCTCTTCATAAAAACCTCCAGTGATGGAGCACCTATGATTTCTGAAGGCAACCTCTGTTCCACTGGTTAATTGTCCTCCCTGTTAGGAAGTTTCTCCTTAATTCCATGTTGCTTCTCTCTTTGATTAGTTTCTACCCTCTCCAAACTACTCAAAATTTCCGCTACCAGTTCTCCAGAACTGGTCAGAACCTGAATACCACCTCTGATGTCACCCCTATTAAATAAGTTCACACCACCAAGCCGCAATTGTCATGTTTTGTGAGCCCGTCTACCCGACCATGACTTCTAAATCAAGCTAAACTGTTACTTGCAAATGTAATCAATGGTCAATTGAGCCCATCAATAATCAATTTTGCAGGCTTAGCTTAGCATCACCTGGGGCCTCTACTTTTTTCCAACCTGGTCTGAGTGCAATGAATGAATAAAACTCAGAGATCTCCGGGTAACTGTTTAAGCCAATTTCACATTTTACTGCAAAATTTGGCCACAGCTGATGGCATCTGTAATGGTCAGTTCAAAAGAAAGAGCGGAGTTCTAAATTGCAGAGCCATTTCCAGATCCAAATAGCAGGGAGCTATTAAAACAACTGAGAACTAAATCTTCTATTCTACCTCCATCAGCTTAGCAAGAATCATTCTAAAGAGCATTCTATTAACCTTAATCTCTTTAAACAGATATAAACTCATTTTTGGAAAATGCGGGAGGTTAATGTGTAGTCTAACCTCCAGGAAGTGGTCAAGCAATGTAGCCGATACATACCCGAAACTTGCAGTAATTAATTTATATGGGTTTCCTGCCTTCTCCCCCACTGTAAATTAAAAGAACCAATCTCTTTGACTGTCAATCAGCCATGGGCCAGTTCTTCTAGGAGGCCCAAGCTTCATCAAGCAAGCTAGGGCCAGTCTCTTTGGACAAGAATTAATCATTCCTCGCCACCCTCCCGGGCCAATTCCATGCAAGCTGAAGAAGTAGCTGCCAGGGTAGGAAATTCGAAGTATTTGGATCCCCATCAAGATTGCCAAATGTCCGAATTTTGACCACGTGGCCATGGGAATGTTGCAACAGTCATAGGTGTGAGAAATGGTTGTAAGTGTTCTGACTCAGCCTTTGCAGAAGCAAGAAACAAGACTCCCTGCAAAGAACCATCCCTATCTCTTTATTTACACATTGGGAATTAACTGCATTCCCCAACAGAAAGTCCAGGCAAGAGTCCTGCAAGGAGTTAACTGAAACAATAGTCCTTATCAGCTCCTTACGATAAATGCAAGGCTGTGAGCTTCCAGCCAGGAGGCTGCAAATTGAGTCAGTTCAAACAGAGAAATAGACAAACCTCAGTTTTGGCGAGGCAGTCTTTGTCCCGCAAAACGCACAAGGAACAAACTTTCCAGAAATACAAACGGTTGTCTGAGACAACCAAACCACTCCCCTTTCCTCCTATTTATTCCCCAGCCAGGGAGGGGCCATTCAGCATGTTTTGCTTTCCCGAGCTGGCTCAGTGTCTTCTGTTGTTCCCCTCTCCTAACAGCTCTGTGCATACGCGCGTCTGGAACAGGCCCCCGCAGTTCCTCCTCCTCACTCATCTCTGACTCCAAAGGCAGCTGCATTTCTGGTGGCTGGGAAATGTCGCACGGCCCTGGCTCTATCTCTGCGTCCGATGCTGAGCACCCATCAGAGCCTTCCCTAGGCTCCAGAATTGGCTCAAGTTCTTCCCCAACCTCCTCATTGTCCGAGTCTGACGGGGCATAATAGTAAGTCACTTTTTTCAGAGCTGTTGTAACTTTGAACAGTTACTAAATGAACTGTTGTAAGTCTAAGGCTCCCTGTATTATATGCTATTCGTTAAGAATGCATAATACTGCTGATAATAATTCATCAGGAGTAGCAGTAACTGTTAAGGGATGGAGCAGCCTAGAACGGAGTGTAAAAACCGGCTCTCACAGGCTGAATAATAGAATCGACAACCTTCACACCCTGCCTATCACTGTCATCCTCCTCTTGTCCTTTGTCGGTGTGTTTTCATTCTCCGCCAGCTATAAATGGGGAAATGATGTTTTCCTCTTGATCCGAGGAAAGATCAGCCCAATGTGACAGCCCAAACATCCAAACTAGCAATATTCAGGGACACAGAACAGCAGAATGGAGCCAAGAACGGTGTGTGAACTGCAGGGAGGCAGTGACATCTGCTGCCCATTTCTGTCTCTGCAGACACCCCCTATTTTTATTTTCATTTTATTTTTTTATTGGTTATTGTTTTGCTTTGTGATGCTGGAATAGCAAGTTACAGTAGCCCAGGTCTTGAATCTGGGTGCTGCACAACAAGGTGAGCTCCTGTTCCTTGGCTCAGCTCCTGCCCAGCTAGCAGTTGTAACATGTCGAAGCCTATTTATCCTGTAGTAAGGCTGTAGTAGTATTGTTATTATTCTCATTTTCTCTATAACTTCTTCTTATTAGTATCATTGTTATGATTATTATTGCTCTATTGTTTTGCCTGTACACTGAGAACTTCTGTACCAGAGACAAATTCCTTGTGTGCCTAATCATACTTGACCAAATATTCCATTCTCTTATCTCTTGTCTTCTCTCTTGCCTTCCCTTCCCTTCCCTTTCCTTCATTCTTCCCTTTCCTTCCCTTTCCTTCATTCTTCTCTTCCCTTCCCTTCCCTTCATTCTTCTCTTCCCTTTCCTTCCCTTTCCTTCATTCTTCTCTTCCCTTCCCTTCATTTTTCTCTTCCCTTTCCTTCATTCTTCTCTTCTCTTCCCTTCCCTTCATTCTTCTCTTCCCTTTCCTTCATTCTTCTCTTCCCTTTCCTTCATTCTTCTCTTCCCTTTCCTTCATTCTTCTCTTCTCTTCCTTCC
>CM019156.1:28288579-28367270 GCA_009733165.1 Naja naja | reverse complement strand
CCTTCATTCTTCCCTTCCCTTCCCTTTCCTTCATTCTTCTCTTCACTTCCCTTCTCCATATTCTATTCTGTTCTGTTCCAATCAGTCAGGATCCAACTGAAAACTTTGATGATCCACGTAACCCCAGGACACTGCAACCATCGTAAATAAATGCTGGTTGCCAAGTGCCCAACTTTTGATTCTGTGACCATGAAGATGCTTGCAACCATTGTAAGTGCGAGTCATAAGTAGCTTTTCCCCCCCATTATGCTGCCACTTTTAACAGCCTCTGAATGAATGGTGGTAAGGCTGCTACCAGTATAGGGAAAGAGTTGAAAAATCCATTTATTTTGTTTTCTTCCCTGGGAAGTTAGTAAATAATAAACCAGGGCTTTCAAGAATGCAGCCAACTTTTAGGAGGAAATGGTTGAATGTCTTAGAGCCTGCAAGCCAGACTGTCTCAATGTTCCTGGTTTGAGGGGCTTTACAGCAGTAGCTCAAGCAGTAGGGGGTGGGTGTTTTTGGGGGGCAGGCATATTTTACAGCGATTTCAGTTCATCGGCTTCCCAGGGTGAAGACTATTATCTTTAAGTCTCTTTGTTTGCAAGAAGAGATACTCAAACATGGAGAGGCAAGTTTGCAAGGCCCTATTCCTCTTCTAACAGATGCTTGCCTTTTGAAAGTTTTCTTTCTGTATTAAAATAATATTCTGTCTCGAATGCAGGCAAACTCAGGCAGTACTTGACTTAAAGGTAAAGGTTCCCCTTGTGTATCTGTGCTAGCTGTTTTACGGCTCTACGGGGTGGTGCTCATCTCCATTACAAAGCCAAAGAGCCAGCGCTGTCCGAAGACATCTCCATGGTCATGTGGCCAGCATAACTAAATGCCAAAGGCACACAGAGGAATGCTGTTCCATTCCCACCAAAGGTGGTCCCTATTTTTCTACTTGCAGCTTTACGTGCTTCCAAACTGCTAGGTTCGCAGAAGCTGGGGACAAGTAATGGGAGCTCACCTGTCAGATGGTGCTCCATTCAATATGCCGATCCCCAGGGCAATCGGACTTGGCAGGGGATGGAGAGGCAGGGAGTCATATCACGTGAAGGGAGCACACCGACGCTATCTAAGAGCTGTGGCGTGCTCCGACTCCCATGCCTCTGCCCACTCCCCCGGGGATACAGGACTCGGAGACCCTGGGCTCAGGTTGGTGTATTTTAATGCCAGGTCCATCGTTAATAAGGCTCCCCTTCTTGGTGAATTGATCAGGGAGGAGGCCGCGGACCTGGCCTGTATCACTGAGACCTGGTTGGGGCCGGAGGGTGGAGTGCCTCTGGTCGATCTCTGCCCCCCAGGTTTTCAGATTTTGCACTGGCCACGAGCTCAGGGGAGGGGTGGGGGTGCTGTTGTTATTGGAGACCCTGATTCCAAGGGAGGTCACCGTTCACAGAATGGGTGTGAAGCCCTCCTCTTGAGGTTGGGGCCTGGTGGTCGGTTGGGCCTGTTGCTTATATACCTATCCCCAACTATGTGGCAGCGGCCCTGCCTGGGCTGCTTGATGCCCTCTCGGGAGTGGCGGTGGAGTTCCCAAGCCTTTTGGTTTTGGGTGACTTCAACCTGCCCTCCCTGGGGATGTCAGGATTGGCCCAGGAGTTCATGGCTTCCATGGCAGCTATGGACCTGACCCAAATAATACAGGCCCCCACACATGAGGGGGGCAACACGCTCAACCTTGTTTTTGTCTCGGAACGTTGGCGTAGTGATCTGGGGGTGGCCATCGTGAATGTCCAACCCATAGCATGGTCAAATCACTATCTCCTGCGGCTGGTCTTCCAACAAGTGGCCCCACACCATTGGGATGAGGAGCCACTGAGATGTTTCTGCCCCAGATGTCTGATGGACCCTAAAAGGTTCCAGACGGAACTGGGGGTTTTGCCCGCCTCCCTTATCCACAGCTCGGCCGAGGTACTGGCGGCCACTTGGCAACAGGCTGCCACTGAGGCCCTCGACCGAGTTGTCCCCTTGCGTCCCCTCACTCACTGCAGATCCCAGATGGCTCCTTGGTTCACAGAGGAGCTCAGGGAGATGAAGCGGTGTAGGAGGGGGTTAGAGAGCAGGTGGAGATCGACCCACTCCGAATCCGACTGAGCCCAGCTAAGAGCCTATATTAGGACTTATCTGGTAGCTTTGGGGGCGGCGAAGAGGTCATACCTCTCCGCTCTCATAGTGTCCGCAGATGACCACCCAGCTGCCCTGTTTAGGGTCACCCACTCCCTCTTACATCGGAGGCGGGGTTGGATCCTATGCAGGGTAGAGCTGAGAATTTGGTCAGTATCTGCTGGATAAGATCGCCGGATTCGGGAGGGTTGGACTCTAACTTGCAGTGGTCTGAGGAGGAGGGACAAGAAGTCCGGCCGATATCATCTGGGCTGAGTTTGATCCTGTTTCTGAGGATGAAGTGGACAGGATTATGCGACGCTTGAGTTCCACCACATGTTTATTGGACCCGTGCCCTTCCTGGATGGTGTATGCCACCAGGAGGTCACGTCGACTGGCTCTGGGCAGTTGTCAATGCTTCATTAAAGGAGGGCTCTTTCCCCGCCGCCTTGAAAGAGGCGGTGGTGAGACCCCTCCTGAAGAAGCCTGCCCTGGACCCAGCCGTATTAAACAACTTTCGTCCGGTCTCCAACCTTCGTTTTTAGCAAAGGTTGTTGAGAGTGTGGTGGCTCAACAGTTTCCGCTTTTCCTGGATGAAGCGGACTATCTAGATCCCTATCAATTGGGCTTCCGGCCCGGGTTCAGTACAGAGATGGCATTGGTCGCACTGGTGGATGATCTCTGGAGGGCGCGGGACAGAGGCTTTTCCTCTGTCCTGGTCCTATTAGATCTCTCGGTGGCTTTCGATACCATCGACCATGGTATCTTATTGCAGTGCCTTGAGGGGTTGGGAGTGGGGGGCACTGTTCTGCAGTGGTTCTCCTCCTACCTCTCGGGGTGTGTTGGCAGGGGGGCAGAGGTCAGCCCCAAGGGCTCTCATGTGTGGGGTCCTGCAGGGATCGGTCCTCTCGCCCCTCCTGTTCAACATCTATATGAAGCTGCTGGGCGAGATCATCCGAGGTTTTGGGGTGAGGTATCATCAGTATGCTGATGATACCCAGTTATACATCTCCACCCCAAACCAAATCAGTGATGCCCTCTCTGTGATGTCCCGTTGTTTGGATGCAGTACGGATCTGGATGGGCAGGAACAGACTACAGCTCAATCCAGCCAAGACTGAGTGGCTGTGTGTACAGGCATCTCGCTCCAGTGAGTATATTCCACCTTTGGCCATAGGGGAGAGGTGTTACCCCTGTGGATAGGGCAGAACCTGGGGTTCTCCTGGACTCACGGCTCAGTTTGGAGGAGCAGGTGGGAGCTGTGGCCAGGGGGGCCTTTGCCCAGGTTCGGCTGGTTCGCCAGCTCCGCCCTTACCTGGATCGAGATGCCCTTCGCACGGCCACTCATGCACTTGTTACGTCCCGACCCGACTACTGCAACGCTCTCTATGTAGGACTGCCCTTGCATACCATCCGGGCTCCAGCTGGTGCAGAATGCAGCGGGTTGTGATGGGAGTCTCCCGATACTCCCATGTTACGCCCCTCCTGCGCGAGCTGCATTGGTTGCCGGTTGACCTCCGGGTGCGATTCAAGGTTTTGACATTAACATTCAAAGTCCTTCATGGCATGGGTCCGGGGTACTTGCGGGAACGTCTCCTGCCGATATCAAATACTGGTCGCCCTGTGCAAGCACATAGGTTGGGACTCCTCGGGTTGCCGTCCGCATGACAATGTCGGCTGCGGTGACCCGGGAAGGGCCTATTCTGCATTGGCCCCGCCTTATGGAACCAGCTACCCGTTGAGCTCCGGCTGGCTCGATCTCTCCTCTTTCGGGCGATCTAAAACCTGGTTGTTTTTACAGGCTGGGCTGGACTGATCTCCTAGGGGAGAGGGTGGGTTTTAAATTTGATTTTAATTCGGTTTTATACTTGTATTTTGGCTTGTTTAGTTTAATTTCTTTTTAACTAATTTATTGTTCTGTGTTTTTATCTGTGAGCCACCCCGAGTCCTTTCTGGAGAGTGGCGGCATACAAGTCAAAACAAGTCAAAACAAGTCAAAACAAGTCAAAACAAATAAATATCCAAGAAAGACACTCTTAGACTCCATTGTTATAGACAAAAGGAACTTTTACTGGAAATCAAGTGGTAGCATCAAAGGAATTCTAGATCTGAGGATTTACGCACAAAAAAACACATATACAAAGTGATGGCAACGTTCCCACCCACCATAGTTCAAACATCCCATCCAATCAAAGTTGTGTATACTGTCATGTGGGGCATCTTCAGGTGGTGATGCAGACATCTGGCCATTGACCTTGGCCTGGTTTGATAAACAGCTACAGCTGCAGTAAGCCAGCAAGTAAGCATAAACAATAAAGGGTTTTCCCAAGTTATACAGTGCATTCTCGAAAACCTCTAGCACATTTCCCACCCCCACAAAGCCCAATTATTTCACCCTCCCCCCCATTACTATGGCAGCCAAAAGATGCGAGCGAAAGGAAAGGAGTCTTGAGGGCTGACACGACCTTTCTGATCGACAAGCTCAGCATCTTGCAACTGTTCATTTAGTGACTGTTCAAAGTCGTAACGTCACTGAAAAAAAAGCGACTTAGGACCGTTTTTCACACTTGTGACTGTGGCAGCACATATACCGTGATCAAAATTCAGACTGTTGGAAAATTGATTCATATTTATGACCGTCGCAGTGTCATGTGATCCTCCTTTTGCGACCTTCTGGCAAGCAAAGTCAGAGTTGCTTAACCACCATGTTAACTAACTTAACTGCAGTGATTCATGTTAACAGCTGTGATGAGAACAACTGTCTCGCTGAGCAGAGAGAGGGTTTGGACTCATTGGTGGTAATAAATTAAGGACTCCCTGCCAAGGATCGCTCTTTTTTTAATAGGGTTTATGTTGCATCACACGGAATAATCCACCCCTCCTTTGTGTTTTGTCTCTTCTTCATTTTCACAGCCTCCAGGATATCAAATCTCCCACCTCCCACATGGGCTGCTGGGTAGAATAATCCCAACTGATTCCTGGGGAGAAAATGGCGTCCCACCCCCCCTTCATCCCTGCCACCAGCTTTGTTTCCCCCAAAACAACAGCTGAGCCTTTTCACAACTGAACAATGAAACGGGATTCCCTGGGAATTGATCTGTTGGTGGGACCTCTTGTTCAAAGACACAGCAAGCAGGAGCTCACAAAACAGTTGGCAACCTGGCTTCTAAAGGAGATGATGTGTGTTTTCTTTTTCAAAAAAATAAATTCTCTGGGCTTATCATAATCTACCAAACTATGATTTCTATAATACTGGGTGGGCAGTTTTGTTTCTACAGTAAGTGGTCCCTGACCTTCAGGGATCAATGGAGCTCACCAATATTGCTGTCCCTCCTACACAGAGAGACAGACAGGCAAGCAGACAGAAAGACAGACAGACAGAAAGACAAACAGACAGAAAGACAGTTTCAGAATTCCAAGTAACATACCTATAGCAAGCAAAACTCTGAGGCAGGAAAATTCCTCAAAGGGTAGCTTGATTGGATATGTCATATTGGCACAGGCTGGTGAAAACCGACTCTGAATATTCCCGTGGTTTTCACCTGATTAAAAGTGAAAGTTTGTCACTTTCTCAAAACTATCCATCACATGGTCCAATCAGGATGCTGTCCAGTTGTTAGGTGACTGCAGTCCTCTCCTTCTGAGCACCTGCAGAAATGTCCTTGGTTCCCACGACAAAGTGTTTCGTTTTGGCTACAACAACCCAACTATCTCTAGTCACCCCTCCTTAGCCCCCTTCTCCTGTGTGTCAGCAGTGAAGTCTCAAGATGGCCTCTGTCAGACCCTCTTCAGGGTTGACAGACAGACAGACAGACAGACAGACAGACAGACGACACATAACATCCTTATCTGTGTTTCTATGTCTTTCTTTGCAGGAAAATAAAAAGCAGGGCATGAAAAGCACCGATCAAAATCAATGATAAGAGGGCTTGCTTGCCATCTGGTGGTGTGGTGGTTAGAATGCAGTATTGCAGGCTGCTAAATCTGCCAACTGCCAGCAGTTCGATCCTGATCGGTTCAAGGTTGACTCAGCTTTCCATCCTTCCCAGGTCAGTAAAATGAGGAGCCAGATGGTTGGGCAGCAAGAGGCTGACTCTGTAAACTGCTTAGAGAGGGCTGGAAAGCACTGTTGAAGCGGTATATAAGCAGGGGTGGGCTTCAAAAATTTTAGCAAGGGGTTCTCTGCCAGGTTGCTGGGTGGACGTGACCATGATGGGTGTGGCCTAATCAGCCTCCTGCACCATGGTGGGGGGCATTTTTGCCCTTCCTGGGCTCCGGAGCTTTCTTGAGCCCCCGGGAGGGTGAAAACGGTGTCCCTGGGCTCCGGAGGCTCTATGGAAGCCAGAAACCAGCCCATTTCCCACCTTCCCAAACTTCCAGGAGGCCCATTTTTCACCCTCCTGAGCTTCTACACACACCTGCACTTACCTGCATCCAAAACAGGCTGCGTGGAGACTCCTGGGATGGGTGGGGCAGGGTGGGCGGGGCCAGCTAGTAGTGGGATTTGGGGGTTCACCGAACTGCACAGAATCTTAGCTAGGGGCTCTCCCCAACCCCTACGAACCCTCAGCAGCCCAGCCCTGATTATAAGTCTAAGTGCTATTGCTATCTCCTTACCTGTATCGTCAGTGAATTTAATGTTAGCAAAGCAATGGCATTTTGCACAGTTCGACACAAAAATAATAAGGAAAAAAACACACACACATGCAAATCTGGTTTCTTGGTCATTCCAACATTTTATTCTCCAGAATCCTTTTAACAAAGCATTTTTGATGATCCAATCTTGCGTCAGGCAACTGACAGCAAATGGTTTTGAATCTATTTTTAAAACAAAAAACCAAAAACCGGAGAAACGTGTCTACCTGCAATTTACATTCAGAAAATGGAATATCGCAACTTTCCTATCTCAGATCTGGGGGAGAAAGCAATCAAATCAATGTTTTTAGAAGTGGATCCAGTTTTAAATGGGAAAAGGCAGGAACCAGAATGTGGGTTTTGTTAGAACTGGGATAAATATAGACCAGTGGTGGCTAACTTGTGCCAAAAATTGTGTGCACTTGCATGCTCACACTCACGTGCCAGCAACCAGAAGGCGATGCACACCCCCATGCCCCCTACATATGCATGTGCAATTCCCCACCACCCCTCACCCCACCTCCCACCACCCCCTTACCTGCACTGTGCCTCACAGCTGATTTTTGGCAGGTTTGAGGCCTTTTTCGGATTCCCAGAGGCATGAGGATGGCTTCTGCAGGCTTTTCAGGCCAAAAACCAGGCCTGTTTCACCACTTCCGGTATTTCCAGAAAAACAGGAAATGACTAAACGGGCCTAGTTTTCAGCCTGCAGAAGCCTGCAGAAGCCTTCCTCAAGCCTCTGGGAGTCCAAAAAAGGCCTCAAATCTGCCAAAAATCAGCTGTGAGGCATGCACATGTGCAGTGAGGTAAGTTTGCCTGCAGCTCACGTGCCAGCACAAATGGCTCTGCGTGCCACCTGTGGCATGCGTGCCATAGGTTTGCCATCACGGATCTAGACTCAGTACTTATGAAGGAGGAACATGCTACAAGGTAATCCTCGACTTACAACCACAACAGGGGTAGAATTTCTGTTTCCAAGCAAGGTTGTTGTTAAGTGAGTTGTGTGTGTGTGTGTGTTTGCCATGATTGTTAAGCGAATCAAGTGAACCGGCCAGTCATTAAACAAATCTGGTTTCCACCATTGACTCGACTGGTCAGAAACCAGCTAGGAAGATTGCAAATGGAGATCACATGACCCCGAACACATGACCCCGATCACATGACCAGGACACACAACCGTGTGGATGCTGCCACAGTTGTAAGGCATCCAGAAAGTATCCAGGATATCAATCACTCCGAGACATATTCTCTCCAATTGATTTATTAGAAACAGATCTGGTACGTCTAAGGCATTTTCCAAAGTGAAAGACTTTTCAGGTTCTACACAGAATCCACCTTTTTCTCCTCCCACTTCTACACTTCATAAATCACGAGAACCAGTTAGCTGCAACTAGAATTTCTTAGTACAACATCCAGAATAACCTTGAACTTGTCAACTCCTCCACCCCCCTTCCCATTATGTTGGCAGCTGAATTTCAAAGCTGACAACAGTCATAAGTGCGAGGACCCGTTGTAAGTCACTTTTTTAAAGGCCATTGTAACTTTGAATGGCTACTAATCAAATGGTTGTAAGTGGAGGGTTACGGTATTGCTACATGCCATTATTCCATTTCTCTGATATTCAGACACGGAGAGATTTAAAAATAAAACCTTTAAAATATTTTCACTTTGGGTGGCCAGATGACCTTGAAAATGTATTTCTCAACGAAATCAGAATTATTTTGGCACAGCTGCTTTTCTTTCCCACCTTCCCTCCACCCCCTCTTTTTCTCTAATTATCCCTGAAACAAAATACTTTCCTTTTTCATTTCTTGCCAGAAAGGGGTTGTTTAAAAAAAAAGAAAAAGAAAAACATTTTGTGGCATTTTTTTTTTCTTTTTGCAATTAAAAAAGGTAAGCTTTGCAAGAACTTTAACTGATGCCCTCGGCTGACCTCCCAAGGGTTCGGCTTCCTAGCAGGCTAATCCACCACACTTAAAGCAAAATAACAACAAGGGCCCAGAGAAAACTCAACATTGCAAATGTCTTTGAGCTTTCAGAAAGGAGAGAATCCTAAGAATCGCAATCTTCCTTGTGTTTCAATAACGCAAATAGATATTCCAGTGCGAGGTTTGGAGTGCAGTTTACAAATCAGGCCAGTGGAGCTCCTACGTCAGGATCTAACTGGGTCATCCTAATGTTGTCTTTGACCGTTTTGTTCACACGAGCGAAGAAGTGATCGTGTGCCTGGCTTTTGAAAATGGCCTCATTCATTGCTAAGACAGTTGCTTTTAACAGTAGGAAGACCGGTCGAGATTGAATTGGCAATGGAGGGATCCTATCTCTACCCTGAAATCCACTGTCAGGCTTCTTTTTAGAAGGAATTGAACAGAAATTGAACAGTCCTGCCACCTTTCCTTTTCTTTCTTCCTTGCTTGGAGGGACCTGCAAGAGGCTGGGGTTGTTTTTTTTGCAGCAGAGTCCAACCCAAAAAGTTCAAGAAGGAAGGAAGAGAGAAAGAGAGGAAGGAAGAGAGAAGTAAAAAGAAAAGACAGAGAAAGAGAGGAAGGAAGGAAGGAAGGAAGGAAGGAAGGAAGGAAGGAAGGAAGGAAGGAAGGAAGGAAGGAAGGAAGGAAAAGGATATTCCTCCAAGTCATTTTAAACAGTTCCCCCTCATTCTGACAGATCAAAGGGTGCTGATGTGTGCTTGTGTTTATTACAGAAGCACAAACTGGAATGGACAACAAAGCTTACCACAAACAAACAAACAAACAAAAAAGAAGTAATCTAGAATGAAACCCAACATAGCATACACTTCTCAACCCTGTCCCCTTCTTAAAAAGTTTATCCTTGGAAGAAATTCTTGATGCACCCAGCCATCTCTGGCTCTCCTAAATTTGGAGACAGATAAGATCCTGTCAATCATGTAGATGTTGAAGTTTACCAATTTCGGGAACAATCTGGTTCCCCTGGCAACTCTAAGACATTCTTTCCATCTGGAACCTTGCACAGGCTTGGCCTGATTCCTAGTGTCCAACGCAAAAGAAACCAAAGGGAAGATGCATCCACATGCACACGCTTCTAAAAACAATTCCCCTCAAATGTAAACTGAACCACTGAACCAAAACACATCAGCCAGCATAATCAGTGGAGGAGGAGAGCAAAGCTAAGACATCTAATCAATCTTCTATGGATTTTTCCCCCTCTTCTTTTCTTCTGCAATTTGAACAACCAGCAGGAGGAGGAGAAATTGGGATGATGGGCAATTCACGGAGCCTTTTAGGTCCACCACCATCACCTGACAAGTGGCCAGAGGGAAGCAATTAATTTTTAGCACTCTTCTTTGATTCTTTGATTCCAAAGCACCTGGAGGCAGGATGAGAAGCAATGGATGGAAACTTGAACAAAGAGAGAGGCAACCTAGAACTAAGGAGAAAGTTCCTAACAGTGAGAACAATCAACCAGTGGAACAACTGGCCTTCAGAAGTTATGGGTGGTCCATCACTGGGGCTTTTTAAAAAGGGACTGGACAACCATTTGTCAAAAATAGTATAGGGTCTCTTGCTGGAGCAGAAGATTGGACTAAAAGATCTCCAAGTTAGCTTCCAACTCTGTTATTCTGTTATTCTGATTGCTAGGTTCAAGCAGATGGCCTTGGAACGGTGTCAGACAACCAAGTCTCCATTAATGTCAAAAACAGTTGGACATGCAGCTAGAAGTGGGCTGCTACAGTCACAGTTTTAAGCAGCAGCTTGTTTGCCTAAACCCAACGCATCTTGGCAACACGCTGAGTAAACACTGGCAAGGCATTAGTAAGAGCAAAGCAGTTACATGAGGAAAGGGGGATTCATTAGTCAACCAACATCTATTTGGAGTGAACTTACTTCTCAAGGGCTGCAAAGCATGGATTGAAATGAGCAGGGTGGGACTCATTTCCGCCCAGAATGAGATGTACATCCTTTCCTTTAGAGCATCCACCCACCCCATCCCCACTTAAAAAAAAGAAAGAAAGAAAGAAAGAATTAGGACAATTTGATTAATACAATAGTGGGAATGTCCATGGACATTCTGGTTAGTTGTCTTCCTCTTCCACCACCATCTTTTTTCAGGGGGCTTCATTGGAAGTCACACCGTTGCCCTTGTTGACGTAGAAGGGGCGGTAATGAGACTGGATGGAGAAAGTAGAGAAAGACAGCAGTGAGTGGGCTGGTCTTCACTGAGCTCCATCAACTTATGTTTGTCCTGCCTGCCTGCCTGCCTGCCTGCCTGCCTGCCTGCCTGCCTGCCTGCCTGGACTAGAATGGTAGAGACTCCGTGCAAAATGTGAAAGCATTAAAAGTACAGTGCTGTAGTTGGAGCAATTTTGTGGTAAGAACAAACTGACATCGTGTCTTGTTTTTGAATGGCCTGGCCTTCACCATTGGCGACCCCAATTTTGTTCTTCTACTTCATGAATAATATTAGTTAAACACATTTCTTCTGTCAAACCAAGAAAGCCATTTTATTCTTTTCATGTAAAAATATTAATTTTTGCTTATTATCTCTTGTTCTCTCTCTCTCTCTCTCTATCTCTCTATCATCTTTATCTATCCATCATCTATTTATCTATCATCTATATCCATTTCTATCTATCATCATCTATATCTATTTCTAACTTATCTACTATCATCTATTTCTTTCTTTCTTTTGATCTATCTATCTATCTATCTATCTATCTATCTATCTATCTATCTATCTATCATCTAATTAGATTTTTAACCTTCCTTTATTATTTTTAGAAACTTAATGCAGTGGCCTTATCTAATATTCCTTTCTCCACCTGTTTTCCCCTGTGAGGTGGATGGGGCTTAGAGAGAAGGACTGGCTTAAAGTCACCCAGATGGCTTTCATGCCTAAGGCAGGACTAGAACTCACCATCTCCTGGTTTCTACCTATCACTTTTAATCACTACACCAAACTGGCTCAATGAACATTTGAGGAGTGACTTGGCCCAAGAAGAAGTCCTGGGTCCTCTTAAGATAGACCATTTTTGGAACTTTCACCTAAATGTAACAATTGTGCCCAGTCACAAAACATTAAATTACCTGGAGACAAACCATCATGGTTAAGTGCTATCTCCCACCCTCTTAGCCATGCAAAACTTTTTATGTTCCTCTAGGAAAATGGACCTTTTCCAAATGAAGCTCTGATCTAGCCTCACTTTCCATTTGGGTTTTCTAAGAGCACTTTTGGGGGCCCTGTAAACCCAAGAGGCATGGCCTAAATCCTCAATGCTTCCTGTGGCCCCTCAACAGGCCGAACACAGTCTCCAGAAATCTCCCAGTGGCAGATTCCAAACTGTAAATGTGAATGAGAGAGAAGGAGGGAGTTATTAAATGCATGACTGGAGAGTAATCACATGGACTATATTATTTTTAATTAAATTTAAATGTCAAGGAAATGAAGTCCATTTCATTTTTGTCTTGATTTCCTCCCATCCCCAGCCCCAAGAAAGCCTACACTCCAGCAACTCTCTGTGTGCCCCTAAAAAAAAATTAGTGGAGGCAGCTTCTTGTAGAGCAAAGAGATGATACATGCTGGGATGAGCTTCGCACATTTTAAAATTAATACTATGGTTGTTTCTAATGCCAGGCTCCAACAAATCAATTCTGAGAAGGTTTCATTAAAAATTTAAATTACATTTGGCCCCCAATTTATTTCTTTGCACAACTCTGAGCTGATGCAAATCTTTCTTTCCAGAGAACATGGCCCAAACCAAAGAATATCCTGTCATTAAAGGAGAATATTTGTAGCCCAGGGTTGAAATGAGTGGGGTTTGAGTTTGGTTTTTTGAGATTTTTTGCAGACATTTCATCAGCCAAACTAGGTAACATCATCAATGCTTTGATGTTGTTACCTAGTTTGGGTAAAGAAACATCTGCAAGAAAAAAACCAAGCTCAGAGAGCATCAAGCACCCAGGAATATGCTGTCAGCTCAAAGAAATGGAGGCTCTGCCCTCAATTATACATGACAGTGGCACAATTTTGTCCCTTAAATGCATGTTTTTGTGCCATCAGCAATATTGCAGCACCCCAATATGACCCCTCCCTGTTTCTACATGGATTGGGACATCTCATGATGACAAAACGGTGAACTCCTATGGACATCACCACACCCAACGCCCCTTTATCTCATTCCCAAGTGCTGAAGAGACAGCTTTAAGTCATCTTTACTTGCACTGATGTTTCCTCTCTTCCTCCAGCACCATCTAATGGGTTCTAGGCATCTTGAGGGATCTAGAATCTGTTAGGCTGTATCCCCTATTTTCTCATAGCAGGGGTCTCCAAATCTGGCAACTTTTAAGCCTTGTGGACTTCAGCTCCCAGAATTCCTCAGCCAGCCATCAATTTTTGGGAGTTGAAGCCCACAAATTTTAAAGTTGCAAGATTTGGGGACCTCTGCCTTACAGCCATGAGAATGGTTCTGATAGGTTTTACCTACCAGAACCTGCCTTTTTTATAGATATAAGGTTTCCTTAATTTTCTACAATTACATTTAATTAGTGCTTAACAAACATCATGTTGTCTGGGTTGTTTTGTTTGCTTAACAATACAAATTATGTTCCCAATCTTTACCCCTTTATTTTTCCAGCCATTGATAAAATAAATTCCATGTTTGGTAGTATTCTATATCTTCTTTCTGTTTAATCTTCAGTGTAAGCCTGTCCATTTCTGCACAGTCCAGTAGTATCTTCTTAATTATCTTTTCCTCTAGTGAACCTGCCTTTTTGAACATTCCTTCCAAAGGCTAACTCCTCACCCTGGCTGAAGCTCCAGAAAATTTTGTAACTAGTTGACAAACGGGTAAAACAAACTACTTTTTAATAACCCTTAATGGGCTAATTTCTCCCTGGCTGGACCGCTGGAATTCACATTTACAGATCTTACCTTAAGAATACAGATTACTCAATGCTGCACCTACTTTCAAGTGGTTTTAAAAGCCCAGTGATTTGAAAGCCGAGCAGTCCATCAAAGCTACTGCTGGCTATGAAAAATCCAGTTCAAGTGTATTTTGTCTACGAATGCTTAATGTTGTTTATTTATCCATCCGATTGTTTGCTGTGGTGTCTAACTGGGGAATATAAATGGACTTTTCGAAGACAGAGTAGCCCTGCAGAATATTGAAATAGCTAGTGCCTTGGTGGCGCAGTGGTTAAAGTGCAGTACTGCAGGCTACTTCTGCTGCATCCAGCTGCCTGCAATTTGGCAGTTCGAACCTCACCAGGCTCAAGGTTGACTCAGCCTTCCATCCTTCTGAGGTGGGTAAAAGGAGGACCCAAACTGTTGGGGGCAAACCGTTTAGAGAGGGCTGTAAAGCCTCTGGAATCAACTGCCTTTGGAGCTCCGCCTGGCCCCTGATCTCCACACCTTCCACCGTGAATTAAACACCTGGTTATTCAACCAACCTGGGCTGTGACCCCTCCCTTATTTTTATTGTTGTTATGTTTTATATTTGGGCTTGTTCTTGGTTTAATGATTTATTTAAATATTTATTGTCTGTGTTCTTAGCTGTGAGCCGCCCCGAATCTTCGGAGATGGGGCGGCATACAAGTTCAAATATAAATAAATAAATAAATATAAGTCTAAGTGCTATTGCTAAGTGGGATGGAAGGAAGGGACCGTGGTGGCGCAGTGGTTAGAATGCAGTACTGCAGGCTAAATCACTGCTCACTCCAGCTCAAGATTGACTCAGCCTTCCATCCGTCCAAGGTGGGTAAAATGAGGATCCAGATTGTTGGGGGCAATATGTTGACTCTGTAAACTGCTTAGAGAGGGCTGTAAAGCACTGTGAAGCAGTATATAAGTCTATTGCTATTGCTTATTTTGTTTGTTCTCTACAGGAACAAGGTAAGGTTGGTGGGGAAAATGCTGGAATGCAGAACAGGACATGAGGTATGGGAAGAACAGGCACTTCCTACCTGGTTGCTCTTGGCTTGATTTGCCACCCACCTGAACAGATAAATTTCCAGCAGAATAAAAACCCTTTTTCTGCATATTGCAGAGGTCAGATATGCCCAAGCTCAGAATTCATTAGAGCAGTATTTCTCAACTTCTGCCACTTTAAGATATGTGGACTTCAATTCCCAGAATTCTAGGAGTTTGAAGCAGTGGTGGGATTCAAATATTTTTACTACTGGTTCTGTGGGCATGGCTTGGTGGGCGTGGCAGGGGAAGGATACTGTAAAATCTCCATTCCCACCCCACCCCACTAACCTGCTTTCTGGCTCTGTTCTCCTGTGCAGGGCAACCAAAGAAGACCCAGCCAATCAGCTGGGACTCAATGGGAGGCAGAGAAGAGATGGGGTTGGTGGGGCCAGTCAGAGGTAGTATTTGCTACTCGGTCTCCGAACTATTCAAAATTTCCGCTACCAGTTCTCCAGAACCAGTCAGAACCGGCTGAATACCACCTCTGGTTTGAAGTCCACACAGCTTAAAGCAGCTGAGATGGAGAAACTCTGCATTAGAGTCACCGTGTAACGTAAGATTTTTAAATCCCTTTAGTATTTTCTGCTGTTTCTTGGGACGCTGTGCAGTTAATTATTTTCAGTGTCAATATTTTCCTCCAAAAACAGAGCTTAGATCGTATCTTGTCCTTGATCCTCGTTAATCGCTTTCTCGAAATCCTAAGCCCTCTCTGACTACAATTTCTTCCTTAGAGACGGGTGAGTGAAATGCATTGGAGAATCAATCTCAGGGCTGGGAACTGCTGGGATATTAGTCCTTGCATCTGGAGGAGGTGGGTGTTTCTAAAGTACAGGCTGTCCTCAACTTACAAAGATTCACTCAGCGACCATTCAAAGTTATGATGGCACTGAAACTAGGGAATTCTTACAGGTCTTCACACCGTGGCACCATCCCGGGGACCATGTGGGTTTGCAGCTAGCTTCTCACAAATTAAGAGAGCCAGTTTGGCCTAGAGGTTAAGGCGCTAGGCTAGAAAGTGGGAGACTGTGAGTTCAAGTCCCACCTTAGTCATGAAAGCCAAATGGGTGACTTTGGGCTGATCACCAGGAGACCAGGAGAGTTCTAGTCCCACCTTAGGCATGAAAGCCAACTGGGTGACTTTGAGCCAATCACCAGGAGACTGGAAGTTCTAGTCCTGTCTTAGCCATGAAAACCAACTGGGTGACTTTGGGCCGATCACCAAGAGACTGGGACTTCTAGTCCCATTTTAGCCATGAAAGCCAACTGGGTGACTTTGAACCAATCACAAGGAAACTGGGAATTCTAGTTCATTTTAGCCATGCAAGCCAACTGGGTGACTTTGACCCACTCATCAGAAGATGGTGAGTTCTAGTCCGCCTTAGCAATGAAAGCCAACTGGATGACTTTGGGCCTATTACCAGGAGACTGGGAGTTCTAGTCCCATTTTAGCTATGAAAGCCAACTGGGCAACTTAGAGCCAATCACAAGGAGACTGGGAGTTCTAGTCCTGCCCCTGGGTGACTTTGAGCCAACCACAAGGAGACCAGGACTTCTAGTCCGACATTAGCCATGAAAGCCAACTGGGTGACTTTGAATCAATCACAAGGAGACCGGGAATTCTAGTTCCATTTTAGCCACGAAAGCCAACTGGGTGACTTTGGGCCAGTCATTTTCTCTCAGCCCAACTCACCTCAACGAAGTTGTTGTGGTGGTGGGGAAAATAGGAGGAGGAAGGTGTGGTTGGATATGTTCACCGATTTATTGGTAAAAAATAATAAAGGCAGGATATAAATAAATAAAAGAATGGTAAAGAAGTCGAGGAGGGAAGCCTGCATTCGCTTAACAAATGGACGGTTCATTGAACAACCGCAGGGACTTACCAGCATGCTTTGTTTGGAAGATTTCCATGTTTGTGGCTGTGCCTTGGCCGTCTGGTGCCTCACGATGGAAGGATAGGCTGTGAGGGAGACACAAAGCAGCTTTGGTTACTTCCAAAAATGGGCTTTCTCGCCCGCACTGGTGTGCTTCATGGAACTTAGCAAAGTCAAGCAATCCCACAACACAGGAGCTTTCGAGCAGACTGCTACCCAAGTACTCCTCGACCTGCAACCATTCACTGAGTGGCCATTTGAAGTGGCAACCTGAAAAAAGTGACTTAAAATCGGTCCTCGCACTTGTGACAGCACTGCAGTATCCCCCACAGCCACGTGCTCAACATTCGGGCCCTTAGCAGCCAGCGTGTGTTTATTTAATGGTCCTCGCCCTGACGACCATTTCAGCATCCCGCCGTCACACGATCGTCATTCGTGACCTTCCCAACCGGCTTCCGATAAACAGGAGAAGCCGGATTGGTTTAATGACTGCCTGGTTCACTTAAAAGCCGCAGTGATTCGCTTAACAACCAGGGGCAAGAAAGGTCGTAGAATCGGGCGCGACTCACTTCTCAACTGCCTTGCTTCGCGGCGGAAATTCTGCTCCCCACTGTGATCATAAGTGATTCGTAATCCTCATTTCTCCAGCCTGAAACTCAAACAAGCAAGCCTTCCAAACATGCAAAAGCACATGGATGGAGTCTAGGTAGCCACCATTTTTGCTGAGAACCACTCAGAATAACAGAATTGGGAGGGACCTTGGAGGTCTTCTAGTTCAACCCTTGCTCAAGCAGGAAACTCTATTTACCATTCCAGACAAATGGCTGTCTAATCTCTTCTTAAAAACCTTCAGTACAACTTCTGGAGGCAAGTTGTTCCACTGCTTAATTGTGCTCACTGTCAGGAAATTTCTCCTTAGTTCCAAGTTGCTTCTGTCATTGATTTAGTTTCCACCCATTGTTTCTTGTCCTGCCTTCAGGAGCTTTGGAGAATAGCTTGGCTCCCTCTTCTTTGGGGCAGCCCCTGAGATATTGGAAGGCTGCTATCATGTCACCCCTAGTCCTTCTCTTCATTAAACTGGACATACTCAATCCCTGCTGTTCCCTAAGACAATTGTGGTCGTAAGTCGAGGAGTACCTATTAGGAACAAACAGAGAGGAAAAGCCAAGATAGGAAGGAAGGGGCCAAAGGAAGTAGAAGCCCTAAAATACCATTCTTAGTATAGAGGCTGCCGTCAGACTGCTTGCTGAAATCCCCGGGTGAACTCTGGCCAATTGGGGGAAACTGATATGGCACCTTGGTTCCATTGCCAACTGGAAAATAGAAGAAGCGACATGATGGTGAGATGGGTAGGATCCGTCCAAGCTTTCCAGCCCATTGGGCACAATCCCCAAAGTGCCGAACCAAGAAGACCGATTGGTTGGTTGATGGATTCAATTTGTAGGCCGCCCATCAATTTGGGCTGACAAATCCCAGAATCTTCATCAGGACAAGATCAAGAGTGGTCAAGTCTAGCATGAGGACCACCATGTAAGGAAGCAGGTTGGGTTTTCTGCTCAGAAGCACTGAAGAACTTAACCTGCTACATCAGGAAGAGAAAAATTGAACACCTGAACTCCATAGAGATCAGGAAACCTTGGGGGGAATGTCCAGCCCTTTGAAATTTTGGGGTTTCCATTGGCATAAGCCCAGATGCCAAGTTCTCCTCAAATTTTCCAGGGTCCCCAAATTTGTACACATTATTCTTGCAAAGACGTCAACTAATAAATATTACATTAACTGATATTTTAAGAAAAGAAAAGAAACCCACCATCTAATCACGCGTAATGGTGTTCTTCCTTATTTGCATATTGGTCTCTTAATAATAATTAACTTCATATTGTAATCTTCTAAAAAGGCCATGATCCCTTTTCTTTTGGAGAGGAAAAATAGCTGTTGCAAAGGTACCCATCAGCTCAAATCAGGCTGATTTTCAGAAATATATTTTAGCCCTCCGTTGAAAGGTCTTAGGCAGGGTACAAGCAATGTTTCTCTCTTCATTATGCCAAGCTTGCCCTGGCTGGCTCTTCTGGTTGAAATTTTGACATGGTGCAAAGTTGAATGTGAAATTGTGTTGAAGTGGTCTCTCTCTCTCTCTCTCTCTCTCTCTCTCTCTCTCTCTCTCTCTCTCTCTCTCTCTCTCTCTCTCTCTCTCTGTGTTTTGTGTTTATCTCTCTTTCTCTCGTCTTTTTGTGTGTGTCTCTGTTTCTCTCTCTGTCTCTCTCTGTCTCTGTCTGTCTCTCTGTCTCTGTCTCTCTCTCTCTCTCTCTCTATATCTCTCTGTGTGTGCCTCTGTCTCCATCTGTGTGTGTGTGTGTATCTCTTGTCTCTCTGTGTCTCTCTGTGTCTCTTTCTCTCTGTCTCTCTCTCTGTGTCTCTCTGTCCCTGTGTCTCTCTGTGTGTCTCTCTCTGTCTCTCTCTGTGTGTCTCTCTCTCTGTGTCTCTCTGTCTCTCTCTGTCTTTCTCCTTTTTTGACTCCAAAATTTGAATTGTGTTTGTGAAGGCATTCATACATAATAGCCTGACCTAGGTGTCCTGGGGCTCTATTCAATTTCTCTTTGTCACCTTCCAGAGGACAGAGCAAATTTTTTCTTGCTAAGCAATGAAACAATAACAGAGAAGAACCCCTTGCCTAAAGTCAGGACACCATTGGACCTAAACTGCTGCTCCACCAAGCATCAACAATATGCATGGAGCATCAAACTAGACTGAATCCACTAAGACACAGCCTCTCATTTGACCCAAGACAGGTTTGGCAAAATGTTTGAAAGAGCATAGGTGAAAGTAAAGGTTTTCCCTGTCCAGTAGGGTCTGCTCATCTCCATTTCTTAGCCAAGGAAGAAACGAAAGCTCCCTCGGCTAACAATGCCAGCATTGTCCAAAGACATTTCTGTGGTCATGTGGCCAGCATGGCTACACTGCTACCTTCCCACCAAAGTGGTACCTATTTATCTACTCGCATTTGCATGCTTTCGCACTAATAGGTGGGCAGGAGGTGAGGCAAGGAACAACAAGCAAAGTTGAAGGAAAGGTGGAAACCTCCCAAAAGGATGGACAAATTTGAGGTGAGGCATCACAAATTACCTTTCAGGGAGAATGCTGAGTTCCCGCTTGAAAGTGTCTCTTCGGCAGTTTGCATGGAAGAAAACTCCCAAGCTCGAGTGTTGTAATTTCCTCCTAAATTTCCTCCTAAATTTCCTCCTAAATTTCCTCCTAAAAGAAGAATTCAGACCAGACAGTAATCAGCAAGATGAGTGAAGTTCTGGAGTCATCATTGAAACAATGGTAAGCAGAAGATTGGAAGGAGATAATTGATTCTTTGGGGAAGGAATTTTGTTCAGAAAACATTTTTTTCCATAATGGGTTCCTCTGAGTGGACATTTAATGACTCACTCGTGGTTTATGCCTTGGTCCAATTAGGTGGGCACTTACATTGTGGAAGACAGAAATAGACAAGTCAAAATGTGCTGGGTGAGCCAGATTAAAAAATGGAAGAATTGTCTCTATTTAAAATATTTAGCCTGTCTATTTAATCGTGGCTTGCAGAAGTTTAGTTTAGTTTAGTTTACTTTATTGTCATTGCACCTCGTACAATGAAATTAAATACCATCTTCAGCATACATCATGACTATGAAAATAAACACAAACAAACATCCTTCACATTCTATACATTGAATTGAAAACCTCTGATATTGCATTAATATTGCACTCTACAGTAGAATTCAACAGAGTTACTGCCCTGAGATAGAAGCTATTTTTCAGCCTATTTGTCCTTGTTTTTATTACCCTGTACCATCTGCCAGATGGTAATAGTTCAAACAAAAAAAAAGGGTGCCCAGGATGAGAAGCAAGGAGATTCAAGTTCTCCTCTCCTAGTTCTTAGTCTGGGGAAACTGGAGCAAGGTTTTGCTTCACATCAAAGTAAAGAAGAAGAAAACCATCTCCAAACACCCAAAGTGAACAATGGGATAAGTTGTGTAGAAAGGATGGTCTTTGTTACCTTTTGGAGCCAGGAACATGGAAAACCTCTTCAGGTTATCTGGCTGGTTCCATTCGGAAAAGTTGTTCATCATGAAACGGTGATCGCCTACAAAATGAGGACATTGAAGAAAGAATCATAGTTGTCAGGAGATAAGTACACAGCAACCACAAAATGAGAAGGATTAGGTGTAGCTGTCAGTCTTGGAAGCCATTTTTTTTAACCTGGAAGCTTTGAGGCTGTCACATTCAGTGCCTGGGAATTTGGGAGAGGGGATTTCATAGTGAGGCAGAAGTTTAGACACAACAACATTCTTCTCAGAGAGTCAAGGACATGTTGCCCTGCACCTGGAGGGGAACGACTGGAGGAATGTCTCCAGTGGGGATGAAGATTTGATTGGGCCATGTGATGGACTGATGGATGCAGGGAATGGATCTTTGATTTATCTTTTGGGAAGGGAAAACACAGAACTCTCAGATTTGGGTTTTCCCAGATGTGCCAACATGACAACTCAAATAAAATGGAACTTTGAGGAAATGTTTGTCTCAGAGTTTATTGGTTTAAAGTTGGTTAGTTGGAATGCTGATATTAGCATTTTAAAAGCAGGGCGATCTGTATTTCTTAGCTAAGATGGAGTTCCTCCTGTACATGGAAATCTAAGGTCAACAGTTGTGGTTGGTCATCAAGAGACTAGATGGGTGTGGACTGCCTTCAGAACTTACGGGTGATCCATCACTGGACGCTTTTAAGAAGAGACTGGACAGCCACTTGTCTGGGATGGTATAGGTAGATCTATGATAGAAAACCTCCAAGACATCTCTGTTATTCTGTTATTCTGACTGTTTAGTCAAGTGTCCCAATCAGTAGGGAAAAGGTGACAACTTAACCATGAAGAGAACCAATCATATTACTTGTTCAAACTTCAGCATGCAGAAGTTGGCACTCTGCATGGATTCATGAGACTGCAGAAAACTCATTGGAAGCTGACATTTTATAGTTTGACCTGCCTTTGTGACCAATCAACCAACCCCAACAGGTGCCTCCTTCCTGTGCCTTTCCTGCTGTTGCAGCTCAGATGGTAGGA
Organism: Naja naja; assembly: GCA_009733165.1. NCBI lineage: Eukaryota > Metazoa > Chordata > Lepidosauria > Squamata > Elapidae > Naja > Naja naja. The sequence goes on along the minus strand of CM019156.1, from coordinate 28,345,589 downwards.
AGTTATCACTTTGGGCATCGCTCATTGAATTCATCCCGTATGAAAATTGCTATGTAGTTGTCTTTAAACGAGATGCCAATTAAAGAGGTGAATATTAAGGTCCTTTTTTCCCCTTGTGGGCGAAAGCAGGTGAGGTAAGCAGGGTGTTGTGCTAGCTAGGTGTGGCAAATATCAATTTGGAAGAGAATATTTGTAGCTTAGGGTTGAACGGTGGGATCCTTGCTGCTTTCTGAGCTTCAGTGTTTTCTTGCAAATGTTTCATGATCCAACTTGGTCACACCGTCAGTACTGGAAGGAAGTGGGGTTTGCTCTCTCTATACCATTCAAAAAAGACAATCAAAAAGCTGAAAAGGAAACAAAAAGACCAAAAAAAACCCCCAACCTCCACAGCAGAAATCAACATCCACATAAGCATGGATTAACACCAAGATTAATATTAGACCAACAAATAAACAGTAAACAATAAACCAATCAAGGAAATACCAACTCAAACAGTAAATTACAGCCTAATCAAGGAACCAACAAGAACACTCCCACCAACACTGACAGGGGAAGCCACATATATAAACAAAGAGAAAACCCAACTCCCTCCTGGTACTGATGATATTCCCTAGTTGGGTCATGAAACATTTGCAAGAAACAACCAGACTCAGAGAGCACCAAGGACCCAACAATCCTTTCTTTTTCCTCCTTATCCTTGCACAGTGCATACCCCACTTCTCTCTAGCAATGATGATGTTCCCTAGTTAGGTAATGAAACTTCCGTAAGAAAACAATCCAGGTGAGAGATCACCAAGGACCCCATAGTCCAACCCCGAGCTGCAAATATTATCTTCCACAGTTCTTGGTTTTGTCCTTGTTGTTAGGGATAAAAATGTCAAGGTCATTTTCATTGTTGAAATTGCTTCACATGCAGAAAAGCAGCGTTGTCCAGGGATGGAGAGATTTGAAATTTACTAAATGCCAAACACAGTGCTGTGTTCAGAATCCTGGTTTTTTGTTTATGCAGCAACATTGCACACAGAGACAAGGGAGTGGAGGAGATTCTGTTGCAGTTGCCATTGTGCAGATATTGACCTCTTGGCAGAAACTCATGGATCACAAATTATTAGCCAAACAGATGAAGAAATACACAATACAAATATCAGGTTATTTTCCCTTCCCTGCACAATGTAACTATATCCCTTCCAGTCAAAACTGGGAGGATTTGCTTTATTTAAGAACAACACTTTGAGAAATGTAATATACGCTGGGGGCTATTTAATGATGCACATCTGGATACTCCCACCATCTGTCTCTTCATTCCTAATAGCTTTCATGCTTTGAAAAAGATGTATTTCCAGTGCTCTGCATATATTATCTCAACTCATAGTGTAACAGCCTTGTAATGTAGGCTCAGAGAAGCATTTTCCCCAGTTTAGAGACAAAAGAGGTGAAGCTAGGAAGACGTCAGAATGATAATTATTACTGCAAGCTCCAATTCTTTCCTCTAAGTAGTGTGAAGAAGGCTATAATGAATTGTGGAGACACACATACTATTTCAACCCAACTTCTCTCCAATATGGTCATTCTCAGGATACAGATGTATAAACTGCTGGTGTGGTTGAATGTTGGCTTAGCAAACCAGCAAACAAATGATATCTGGAATTGCATTCACCACTGTTCCTCCACATATTCCCTTATATGCCCATATATCTATCTACATTTATGTCTCTCTGTCTATCTACATATCTGTCTCTCTGTCTATCTACATATCTATTATATCTATCATTTATCCATATCTACCTTCTATCTATCTATCTATCTATCTATCTATCTATCATCTATCTATCATCTATCTATCATCTATCTATCATCTACTTATCAATCCAACTCTCATCTATCATCTATTATTATTATTATCATCATCATCATCTCTCTATCTATCTATTTATCTATCTGTCTATCTATCTATCTGTCATTTCTCCAGATGTATTGGGGTCCCCAAATTACCATCATTTTAGAGGCACCTGAAGTCTAGAGAGAATTTTGAGACCTTTCTTTTGGCCAAATAATAACTCAAAGTTTTGATGAAAATCTTAATCAAAGAATTAGGGTAGAGGTTTCCACAATAACTTTCAACAAGTAATGGATCAAAGACTTTTTCAACAAGTACAATTTGTCTCCTCCTCTCTTCTTCCCCAATGAAAAGTCGATAAAAATCATGCCTTAGTCCCTTGCCCCAGCCTCCCCTTGCTCTGAGCTAAGCATCTATCAAGATTTCTTATCCCTGTATCTGGAGGAATCCATTTTTTGTTCTCACTGCCTCCTAGAAGGTGGTGAATATCTATCTCTATTTTAGAGAAAGGTATCTCAGAAATGAGAGATCAAAATTGCATTCAGCATTTTTCTTCTTTTCATAATTGTGATTCTCAGGATAGCAATCTGACTAAGAATTATGTTAAATATTAGCTGGGATTATGAGTGATTGCACAACACAGGTAAAAACAATAAGACTCAGCAATAAAATATTGTTACTAGATCTACATTAAAAAAAGCAACTGATGTGATGCCACCCATGATATCATCGCCAGCTTTCCTGAGGCACTTGTAACTTGTACAAGTACAACAATGTTCTCCTGGTTATGAGGAACAATGGATAAACATGGTATAAATGTCTCCACCTGCATCTCATCATAACTACTTGCCCCTCCCAACCTGTGTGGCCCAAGGTGGCCCCTTTTCACAGTTGAATGGACATCTGTTCTCAGTTCCCCCTACCATTTTCCATGTGGTTTCTCTCAATGAAATTCCTGCTAAGGTCTGCCTTGCAGATTTTCTCAACATGCCTCATGCATACATTCAGGAGGTCATCTCTGAGTATCCCCATTGCTGGACTCATGTTCTCTCCTTCAAGCAAGATGCTATATGTCGGCAGAGACGGAGGGATAACATAGCTTCTCATCATTGCTCCAAATTCCTAGGAAGAGAGAAGACAGGAGAAAGAAGAAAGAAGAGAAGGGAGGAGAAGAAGAAGAAGAAGAAGAAGAAGAAGAAGAAGAAGAAGAAGAAGAAGAAGAAGAAGAAGAAGAAGAAGAGGAGGAGGAGGAGGAAGAGGAAGAGGAGGAGGAGGAGGAGGAGGAAGAAGAGAAGGAGAAGAAGAAGAAGAAGAAGAAGAAGAAGAAGAAGAAGAAGAAGAAGAAGAAGAAGAAGAAGTTGTTTTCCAATGTCAATCTATATTGCAAAAATATAAGAGGCTGCCAATTTCAACACATACTTAATGGGATAGGTTTGCCTGAAATGTAAACCAAATTAAATTCTCCCTTGGCTAATTAACCTTATTCAAGCTATCCCAGGTGGATCCTGCCCTATTGCCAGGCAGAATAAACATGCATCACCCCCATTAATATGTATCCACAATTTGAATGGGAGAAGGGCAACATTGCTACAGAGTAAGACACATTGACATGCAAATAGAAGCTTTTCTTAGTCTGAAGAGGTGGTGTCATGGAATCAATGCATTAGCATTTGATCAGGCTGAAATCATGCTTGTTGATGGACTTGGTCCTCCCAAACACCTGAGAACATTGTACCTGCAGGAAGAGCACAGAGTCGCTGATTAGGCCAATCTGTTCCCTGGTTTCCTTATCCTCCTGCAACAGTTTGACTCTCTCTTCCAGCTCCTCCACGATCTCCTTGATGTTCTCCACCGCCACCTTCTCCCGGTGATCCAGACCAGCCTTCAGCTCATCACGCTGTTTCTCCATGTCACGGATCAGCTCTTTGAAATGCTGGTCTACCGTGGCTTTTTCGTTGGCTGTAAAATTCTAAATGGAGACCCCGAAAGGGAAAAGAGAAAAACCAATTTCCCATTCAAAATCCAAAACAGCCAGGGCACAGTAACAATTAATTTTAAGATCTTCCTTCAGGACAGGACTCTTGTCTATTTTGTGAGGATGTGAAGCTCTCTTTTTATGAGAATCCTCCCTTTAAACCGAGGGATTTGTAATGCTTTCTGTGAAAATTCTCACCATAAATCAAAGTCCCTGAAGACTTGGGGCATAATTTCCAGAGATCTCCAAAAGCAGCTATCAAATTGTAATTTCAAAGTATTCATACAGGAGAAGCTCTTAAACACAGGACTGGGGCATAAACTTTAACTAGATGTAATCTTAACAGTAAATGAGTGCAACTTTTTGGAGTATGGCTTTCAGATAAAAGGGTATATCTTGGCTTTTTTTCCAGTAATAAGTTCAGCAAAATTTCCTTTTTCTAGTCATGTATTTAGATATGGGATAAATAGAGAATTCAGAGGTGGTTTTTCAATTTTGTCATTCACATTAAAGATGCTTTCATTGTAGCAATCACTTCTGAGCAGCTTTAGAATCCCACAGAAGGAACCCTCCTACCTAAGAACCAATGATGTATTTTAATTTTTGTTAAGATTTGCTGAGCAAGGAGAAGCCACAGAAGTTGTCTGCAAATATCATGCCACGACTTGCAGCCAAGATCTAACAAATTCTCTCTTTCTGGCTTCCTCGTTCATTCATAATGTTTCTCATCGCCCATTCATGTCAAGCAATTGGTTTCTGCTGAGAACGTTTTTTTCTTCTCACATAAAAATTCTCTGCTAAATTTTGCCCAAAACGCAGATGGTTTCTTTGTGGTCACAGCAAGAAGATCATACATAAATGATGTTGTGAAATTCTGGGAGCTATGTGTGGGTATGAGTGAATTCAGGATTCTTAGGTATGTGTGTATAGCCCCAAACTAGAGACATCACTATTATAAAATTAACAGGAAATAATCGTAATAAGAGATCTGGATTGATTCTGCTTTGATTAGATCTCATCTCATGGAAAGAAGTATGTTCTGGGCACCATGCCTTAAGAAGGACCTAGAAAACTGGAACAAGTGTGCAACAGAGCAGTCAAAGATCAAGCAATGGCATCCCACCAAAAAGATTAAAGGAGATGGAAACATAAAGAGAAGTTTGAGTAGAGACGAGATCAAATACCTGCAGAGCAAAAGATTAAAATTTAATCTTCATTGTTCTGGGGTGAATCATTTGGAAAAAAATGGATTTTAGGTACAGGGCACCAGATTATGACTTGGGGTGGGGAAAATCCTATCAAGATGTTATGATCAACAAAACCAGTTATACCCTGTTGCTACATTGAGAAAAGTCAACATGGCACAAATTAAAATGTGGACTGGTGGCATCCCTGCATGATGTCACTCACCACCTCTAGGGTGAAAGAGGATACTAAGGAGTGAAGAGGTGGGTGTTTCTAGTAAAGAGAAAATGACCCATGCCAAGTTCCATGGAACTCCAGCACTGCAAATCCAAGCCAAACTTGCAGTGATTCTCAATAAACTCCAGTTGAGTCAGATAAACCTTGATGGAGTGATGAACAGAAAGCATTATGTAGGAGATGACCACCTAAGCCCGAGAGAGGAGTCAAGCACATAATCAGTCATGAGTTCCTTCACTCCCACAAGAGATCTAAGTCCAGCCTACCCTGAATTCCATTGACTCTTATCTACCGCCAATTTGCTCAGACTGTTAGTAGTTCAGATTCTTGTAAGAGAGGTTAAGCTTGCAATAAATCTTTATACCCATTTGATCTTCTGATTTCCCTGGTGCTTGACACAATACCATGAAATCCCCAAAGGGCCACGTTGACGTGGGATGGGTGTCCAACCCACGTGAGTCAAGGCTCAGCTGCCATGGATGATCTGATGGAAACCAAGCGAACTCAAAAATGGGAAGTCAAGGACTACCATGAGAAGTTTAGTTTAGTTTAGTTTATTTGGACTTATAAGCCACCCTCTCTCCCGAAGGACTCAGGGCGGCATACATAAAAGACAGAAAATACCAAAGTTAAAAGAAATTAAAAAGATATTAAATTATGCCAAATAAACAATCAAATTAAAAACCCCGATCCCCTGTCAGTCCAGGCCGGATTGCAAAAATAGCCATGTTTTGAGGTCACGGCGGAAGGAGCGGAGATCAGGGGCCAAGCGCAACTCAAGGGGTAGTTGATTCCAGCAGGTAGGCGCCCCCACAGAGAAGGCCCTACCTCTAGGGGCCACCAGCCTACACTGTTTAGCTGACGGTATCCCCAGGAGGCCCCATCTGTGGGAGCGCACAGGGCGATTGGGGTTTGTCAGCGGAAGGAAACGTTCTTGCAAGTACCCCGGACCCAAGCTTTATAAGTTGTTACCAAAACCTTAAATCTGAAGACTGACGAGGAAGGGCATTGGTGCCATGCTCACCTTGATACGGTCCCTCTCCTTGTGCCACTTGTCCACCTCATCATCAAGCTCCACTATCTTCAGCTGCAGCTGTTCTTTTTGCAAAGAGAGTTCGGTCTACAGGAGGGAGAGAAGGAGAGTGATGAAAACCACACAGCCTCAAGTCAATTCTCGTGTCTTTGGCCCTGAATCACAGGGCCTCCAGCTAGTGCTCCTTGGCAAGCTCTGAGTTGGACTTGGAAACCACCCACGTTAAAAGGTTGTTCTCCAGCAGAGCCCAAAGCTCTGAGCTCCCCAAGCAAAGCTGTGAAGAATAAAAGGGCTTAGAAGTCTTCATATCTATTTTTTTTATTAATTGCTCGGGAAGAAATGGGACAAATGGACCTGTTCATCAAGAGGGGCAAGGAGAAGCGGTAGATTTCAAAACCCAGCTGGGTTTGAATCAAAGAACCGTGCCCAGGGTGCGCCTTTACAACTCTAAATGCTTTTCATGTAATTACCGGATGACATCACCTTACTGTTGCAATTGATCAGAAGATGCCTTTGGTAGAAAAGTGGTTGCAACATGACTTCTGGCTTTGGGCCTGGCCCTTTGGCATGGGTACAAGAGAAGGTGGAGGAGAGGGAGGGAGGCTGTTGCTGAGCTTGACCTCAATCCATCCATGTAGCTTCCCCTGCCTCCATTTTAAGATTTGATCTGTGCAGAGAGGAGCTAGAGACACCTTGATGGGTTCCTTGGCAAGCCCATAGTAAATTGACAGTCTGATAACACACAAAGGGCCTTAATAGAGAGTATTTATGGCTCAGGGTTGAACTGTGGGGTTCCTTGGGGCTCTCTGAGCTTGGTTGTTTACTTACAGATGTTTCATTACCCAAGTAGGAAACCTCGTTAGTGTTAGAAGGGAACGGAGTTATACTGTATATAAGCAAAGAGCTTTGGTGGCTCAGGCTGTAAATGCCTGCTCTTAAGATCCAGCTGTCTACAACTACTGTAGGCTCGAATCCCACCAGGCTCAAGGTTGACTCAGCCTTCCATCCTCTCAGGGTAGGTAAATTGAGGACCCAAGATTGTTGGGGGCAATAAGCTGACCTTGTAAAAATGCCGCTTAGTAATAAGCAGGCATATACAATGGAAGGAAGGCTATTGCTGAGCACATTGGGTTGTGCTCCAAAAATTGTAAGCCGCCCTGAGTCTTCGGAGAAGGGCGGCATATAAATGTAATTAAAAAAAAAACCATTCTCAAAAGGTCTGCAAGAAAACCACTAAGCTCATAGAGCACCAAGGACCCCACAGTCACTCAAGCAGGAGGGATTGGACTAGATGACCTCCAAGGTCCCTTCCAACTCTGTTATTCTATGATCCCCTCCCTTCTAGCATTGATGATGTTACCTAGTTTGGTCATGAAATATCTGCAAGCAAACCACCAAACTCAGACAGCACCAAGGAGCCCACAACGGACCTTACAGCATTCATGGTTGTGTTCACATTTATGCAAGCTGAGGAACTGAATTTGGCATCCAACCATATGCAGTTCCTTACCTATATGATGGATATACCACGTTAACAGTTAGTCCCATGTCAGTTCTATGTATTCACATCCAAATGAGCCCCTGGATTCACAGACAAAGGCAACACAAACTAGTTGTGTTGTACTAGTCCAGCCTCCAGGTAGAGACACCTGGAGATGATTGCTGGGGAACTCAAATTGAGTATCTGAAGGCCAACTGCCTGCCGTGTTAATGATGTACAGAAATACACTTTGCACAAATAAGGAAGTGCCCTTTCGTTGCGATAGCTAATTAATTCATTTGCTCTTAGGTTTAACTCACTGCATTCACCTCCTCTATGCAAATCAGCATTCCAGCCTCAGATAACAACATCCCAACTTTTGCTGAAGAGCTGAAGAAATTGCTCGTTTTTGCTTCAGCTGCACGGGTCCCCAAGGCTGCACATGCCCCCCGGGGAACCACTCCAAAAGTTGCTTCATTGTAATTTGTAATTTGGCAGAAAGAAGAAGATGAAAGGCATGAAGAGTAATCATGTGAAGTGTGTGAAATTAATATCATTGCATTTGCATGGAAATTAAATTACATGCCCATTTTAATGCTGGGCCTTGACCTGCCTCCTGCTTGGTTCTGGGGACAACACCATTTTTGTAGTCTCCACCCAGTGCCTGCAGGTGGCTCAAGGCCCTTCAAAAGTTGGATCAGCTCACGAGGGAGACCTTTCCAGACTTCAGATCTCTAAGCCAAGCACCATCTCAGGAGTTCTTTTCTATCTTGGATCAGACTACCTCTTGGCAGGAGGATAAAAGGCTATGTTTGTTAGTTTCTCCCTTAAGATAGGGATGGGTTGAAAAAAATTTCTCACTCATTTGGACTACTTGCAGAATTCTGCCTGCCTGAAGCAACCCTGACACCATTAACGAGAGTGGCTTTTCTCACACATCTTGTCTGTTTGCAAAAAAAAATCAAAATGCTTTTTTTTTGAGAGCTAGTGTATGGACTAATAGCTAATGTAACAAGCTGCAGTCACTATGCTTGGTTCAAAAACGGCCTTTTCTTCTTCCATGCTTTGTCACCCTACTAGCTGTTTGATTTCATTAAGAGTAAAAACAGTCGAACGACTTATCCCCTCCTAGGAGGTGTAAAATACAAAACAATGCACAATAGGAGCCCGCAACAGAGGCAATGCAACCGGCTGGCATCGTTCCAACCCAGGCAGGAAAGTTTTAAAGGAAGGTTTGCTGAGCAAATTGTAACAATCCTGTTCTCCCATCATGGGATGCCGTAATGAGTGGGATTATTGACCCAACATTATGACTTTGTAAGATGTGTGAAACAGTGAGAAAGAACAGTGAAGCGCATTATAAGAAGCGATTGTTTTAAAAACTGTGCAAATAAATTGTGCAGAGAACGGAAGTGTTAACACAGAGGTTAATACAATAAATATATATATAATATAGATACAAACTCAAGGTAAACCGCACCAAACTTGATTGCAGGAAATATGACTTCAGCAACAGAGTGGTCAATGTCTGGAATACTTTAACTGACTCTGTGGTTTCTTCCCCAAACCCCAAAAACTTTAACCTTAGACTGTCTACTATTGACCTCATCCCTTTCCTAAGAGGTCTGTAGGGGGCGTGCATAAGCGCACCAACGTGCCTACCATCCCTGTCCTATTGTTTCTTTTTATTTCTCTTATATGTATCCATTCCATGTATTCATAACTATGTTTATACTTATACCTATTATCTTGTAAGCAATTGACAAAATAAATAAAAATAAAAAAAAAAAGGTGATGTCTTCCTGCCAGCTAATCCTGACACTTTCCACATGTAAAGAAAGGAAAACAGAGGGACACCTGGGGTTCTGTGAAGCTCTGTGGAAGTCTAAACTTGGAATCCCACCTTGATTCTGATGGCCCTGGGACTGCTCCAGGCCTAAGAAATAATTAATCTCTTCTATCTTCTGCCTTAGAAGGTGGAAGTTCTACTGACACCAGGATCTGGGTGGCTGCTAATGAAATGGATTAATTGGAGCAGTCCTAATTATGGCTGGAGGCACACAGCAGGGAGATGGTGAGATGTAGGCATGTCCTATTGGTGATGCCTTGCATCATTCCAGTTTTAACAACTTTCTCCCAGGCCACCATTCCCAAAGAATTCTTTCTGATCAAAGGACCTTCTCTTAGGAACATCGGTACGGAAAAGAGAAACAACACAATTGGGTGCCTTCTTTCATCACAATCCCACATAAGGAAGATGTCTCTCTCTTTCTCCAATAGAGCTGTTGAAGTGATGAGATTGTCCTTTAGGTTATTTCTTAATAATACTCATTTACCAGACATTCTCTGGAGCACAATAAAAACTCTCTTGGAAACCAAGCTTTTCAAATATCACAGAATGATTTTCCCCCTGTGTAGAACCACTCTTGAGTTGAACAAAAGCTCTCTCAAAACACTGCTTTACTCCATCTGTGAAAGAAGAGTTACTCATCCTTCAAACACAGGTGATGTTCTCATTCACTCCCTTGATTTAACCACATATTATTTACACATTCAACGGCATCCGACTGCACCCTAGCTTGGGAACTACATGATGGATTTTCTGCAACTGCATTGCTACAGGTTGCAGAACGACCCGTGCAAAAAGTAGATATTGGGGAGAAGTCAGGAAGCATGAGGAGTACCTCCACCGTTCCAGCATCTGCCTGTTCTCAAACTATCTTCAAGGTCTATCTAGGGCTTCCCAACCTTGACAATTTCCAGTTCACATAACTGGATGCAAAGCCATCGTCGAAAATTCTGGAAGTTGAAGTCTACTCAGTTTCAATTTGTCAAGATTGGAAAACCCTGATCTATGATATTTGCATGGGTGTGTCCAATGCTTACTCAGGAACAGCCTTCTTCAACCTGGAATCTTTCTGCAGCATCAAAATGACCAAAGACAAGAATTCCTATCAGCACCCAAGTATTTGTCTTACCAGGAAGAGGTAGTTCCACCCTGGGTCACAATTTTGCATAGCCAGTCTTGTTTGACTATTGGCTCTGTGGAGTTACCAACAATGTCCTTGGTTTTGAACTTCATCTACACATAGAAGTTGCACAGATTCAAGAAAATCGGCTTCCAGATAGTTGGTTTCCTACTTCAGAAGACTTATTGTGGAGATAGATTTGAAGGTTTGTCTCTGAAAGTGTGTGGGATGAATGGTTTCCCAGATTCTGGGATTTCTCTCCTCCTCCATGGTGTTCTTTCACCTCTCCTGTCCTCCCTAAATGATGTGAGAAGGAGTTTTGCACACAGCAGCTTGTTGGATGGTGTCTTTTTCTTATCCAACATGGAAAACAAAAGTGAGAAGGAAAAAAAATGGGACCAGGAACCATCCAGCTGCTACCTCGGACAAACTCATGTTGGCCACCTGGGCAAAATACTGACCATTGCAGAAGAAGACTAAGCAAATGGACCTTCTGCAGAATGTTTAAGGGAAGAACTAGGGCTGGTCTCAAATGGCCCAGAAATGTCCATCTTCACCCTCTTCAAGAATTACCTGTTGATTTATCCCACAGAAATAAAGAAGAACAACTGATTAAGAATCAGTCCGGCCATCTCAGTGAAACTTGGCCACAGCATCATATAATTAGATCTAGAATATATTAGGAGGGAGGACCGGCAAGGTTAGAAGTCAGCCAATACTTTGATTTATTAAACAGGCACATCTGCTGCATGCCAAAACCAAGAAGCCACGTGGACTGCCAGCCAATGCTCATTGGTTGGTGTTCAGAAAAGTTCTTGATGTGCTCCCAAATGCCTACAAGCTTTGAATGTGCCTCCTCCAAGTTACCATGTTCAGAATGGGAAGGATATATGAACATGCCTAGCAGGAGATTTCTGCAAGATCATGTGAGGTCTCCTGAAACCCAAAGAGATGCAGAAATGGCCTCCTCTGAAATTCCTCCCAGCAATTCACTGGGCATTGATTTTCTTTCTAGTCACATTCCCAGGGTGTGTTCACACAGCACCTTTGTGGGAACTGAAGCTCCATTCTTCTTGAGAACATCAGGTGACCTAGCCTTGGCATGTACATCAGCTGTTGACTTACCATTCTCCTAAAGACTAGGCAACACTCGGGTGTATAGTGTTGGTTCGCAAGCTTTAGAAAGGTCCTCTGTGGGTGAAGGACAAGGTAGGAGGTATCTGACATGCCTGGTTCATGCAGGCTTTAACAGGTGTCTTCCTGAATATGTGGCCTTTGAGTATGGAAGCAGCAAATAATATACAAGAGCATAAGGAACCATAAAGAGACAGCACATCTCAAGAAAATGAATGTTACTTTTGTCACCTATTTCATCTCCATCTTGATCAAGACAGGATGAATGAATGAATGAATGGAAGTAAAAAGGAGTCTAAAAGCCAAATCTTTTCATGTTATTTTCAGATATTCTGAAATGGGATGAGATCATCAGTGGAGCTGCATTCTACAGCATCTTATTCTCAAAATAAGATGGGAATCAAAATATTTTTCTGTCAGTTTTGGATTTTTTTATTCCCTTCTAGTCATTGCTTTTAAGCTCAGTTGTCTGTTTTCTTAATTGCTCTAAAATATTGCACTTAGCTTCAGGTTTCTGCTCTGTTGGACTCTCTAATGGGTGTGTGTGTGTGTGTGTGCGTGTGTACTTTTGTAGGAACCATTTTAACCTCTTAAACTGAGGATGGACAAAAACAAGGAAATCTAATATTAGAAGTTTTCATCACTACAAGGAACCTGTTTTCCAGAAAACTAATGACTCCCATTTTACTATTCGAAACCAATTTACCCCAAAAGTAGTTTGCACTAAAACAACATATTGCTCACCAGGTATGTTTTCCGGGAAAACGTACAACTCCAACTACCATGAGGATTGTAACTAAATTCAGAGATATTTGAAAGGATTAATGAGGGTGAAATGGGACATTTCTAAAGTGAGTGGGTGGGGAACCCACTCCTTGCCCTGGTTCAACAGTGTGGAATATATCAAAAGGATTGGAGATAAGTTAACTAAATTGAAATCCTATTGACTTCACATGTCACGCTAAGCCACGTTTGATTAATTTTGGTTTATGGACGACACAACCATTGGTTATCCACTAGATTAAGCAACTGTCCATGGCTTACAAACATGTGAGCAGGTTCAGCATTTACCTAGTAGTAGTTCAGCTATCACATAATCCTGTTTGTTTTAACCATGGTTTGTTGAACCATACATTTCATATAACTGTTCTATTTTGTAGACCACTTAGATTCATTTTTAATGCTTTTTTTTCTGAAACAGCAAAAAAGCACTTGCAATAAGTACATGACATAAAGTATCTGGTTCAATAGAAGTGTCTGGAACAAACCACAGTGATGCCAAGATGGTGCCATGAGTGCAAATACTGGCATCATCTATGTGCAGCTTAGCATCACGAGTCCGTAACTCATGGGAATCGCCATCATTATACCAATGAGCACAACTTAGGCAACAAAGCCATCATGGATCCAGAACTTCCATTGCTCTAAGCCAGAAGTGATGGTTTATTTAAACCACTTCCAAACACCACTACCCTCCTTGTATTGTCCATCACCATCACCCCTTATTCCCCATTTGAGACACTGCTGCTTTCTAGCTTGTCCATTTATTCAGTTTTCCATCTTGCTTTCCAACCTGGGAACCACTGATCACTCCAACTGTAGATTCATTCAAGGAGATGAATTAAGATGTGATGGCAACGCCCATTGAGGTTAATGTCACAGACTGGAGCCAAATGTAGGTGGCCCTTGTTTTCCCCACGCGACACTGGTGTTAGCATTCTGAACTCAAACCCGTGGCGACTGAACAACTTGAAGCCAAGGAGGGCGAGTGAGATGGGACTTCAGCAGGAGATTGTCACATCTGTAGCCTGAAGAGCAATTGAAACTCACATGGAATCAGGTCTATCATACCCCACTAGATTTCCACAGAGAGAGAGGGGCGGGGTTTCTATTATCTCCACTAGACAATCTACCAATGTTTAACACGGGCATTGGACTACAGCAACCATAATTCCCTTCCAGGGTCCCCAGTGGCCAAATCCTTCTTCCTTAAGGAGCCATCAGTTGAGCCAGTTGCTTTAGAAGAAGAAGTGGGGCGGGATATTATTTCATTTCTATTTCATTCATTCAACTCCTTTGGGATGTTTGAGTCATTTTCTCCAATTACCTAAAAATTTAACTTCAGCAGCTGCTTTTGCTGGGTCATTGTCACCAGCTCCTGGCCTCAGAAGAGGACCAAGAGGGGGGCTCCCTTTTGTTGTTGAGGAACCAGAAATTCGAGCTGGCTCTTTCTCTCTCCCTTCTGTGCAATTACTTAATTCTTTTTTAATTGCTACCCTGACGGCCTTCCTCCTACACATTCCCACAGCCCTCTTTTCAAAACCTTTTTGTGTCCTTCCTTCTGCAGCCAAGAAATTAGAGAATCTTGGCAATGTTTCTCAACCTGGCCCACTTTAAGATGGGTGGACTTCAATTCCCCAAATTCCCCAGCCATCTTAAAGTAGTCCAGGTTGAGGAACACTGTTTTGGGGGGATGGAGAGTCAACAGACTAATTTATGATGCAGGATCCAATGTGGGTTGGTCACCGGAACCAGAGGTTTAGTCTTCTGAGCTTTTGGACTCTGAAGTCCATCCTCGGGGAACTTCTGTCTCACCAGATTGTCTGTTTTGAGCTATGGAGATTTTCAGTCAGGCCCAAAGATGCTTTCTCAAAAGTCAACTGGACCTTCTCTGTTTGTCAGCATTCCAATTAAGCAACTCCAAATCAATTAACTCTAAGACAAGCATTTCCTCAAAGTTCCATTTTATTAGAGCTATCATACTGGCACATCTGGGAAAACCCGAATCTGAGAGTTCTGGATTTTCCCTTCCCAAAATAAATTCAGAGATCCATTCCCTGCACCCACCAGTCCATCACATGGCCCAATCAAATGTTGTCCCAGCTGGAGACATTCCTCCAGACACTCCTGTCCAGGTGCAGGGCAACATGTCCTTGACTCTCTGAGAAAGGATGTTGTTGAGTCTAATCTTCCACCTCGCTATGAAATCCCCCCTCCCAAATTCTCAGGCACTAAATATGGCAGCCTCAAAGCTTCCAAGTAATATGGCTTCCAAGGCTGACACTGTTTTTCCTTGAAGATGTTTTACTTCCCATCAAGGAAGCTTCTTCATTTCATATTCTATGCATAGAATAGCTGGAAAAAAACACTATCTGTAGAGAGAGAAGTTCCCTGAGGAATGTCTGAAAGTTTGAAAGACTAAACATCTGGTTCAGGGGTCTGTAACCTGTGGCTCTGGAGCCACCTGTGGTTCTTGGTCCTCTGCTGCAGCTCCCTGTCAGCTGACCCCACCACTGGCTGGCCCCTCCCCTCCCCATCACTTCTCACCTGGCCTGAAAAGGTAAGGGTGATGGCAGAGAATGGAGACTCGATCCATATTTCAGAGCAGGAGGTGACTGGGTGGGAGTAAGTGACATTGAGTTGGCCACGCTCACCCAGTCACACCGGCTGTTAAATTATTGGCTCCCGGTGTTTTCTTTTCTGTGGGAAACGGGTCCAAGAGCCTTGGTGGTGCAGGCTGTTAAACACCTAGCACTTAGCTCCAGCTGCCTGCAATTAGTGCAGGCTCAAATCCCACCAGCCTCAAGGTTGACTCAGCCTTCCATCCTCTCAGGGTAGGTAAATTGAGGACCCAAGATTGTTGGGGGCAATAAGCTGACTTTGTAAACATGCCGCTTAGTAATAAGCAGGCATATACAATGGAATGAAGGCTATTGCTGAGCACATTGGGTTGTATCCCAAAAATTGTAAGCCACCCTGAGTCTCCAGAGAAGGGCGGGATATAAATATTAATAAAAAAAACTCTGGGAATGTTGCTCAGGTGAGCAAAAACTACTAATCTAGAGTCATCCAGTAAATTTCCAGGTAGTTATTTTTATCACCAAAACATTGGGGTATTCTTCATGCAACACATGAACCCCAAAGTTGGGTGAGTTGAGGATGAACCACAATGGAAACTAAGTTCAAATCTCCTATAAAGAATCAAGAAGCAATGGATGAAAATTAATCAAGGAAAGATCCAACCTCGAACTAAGGAGAAACTTCCTAACAGTGAGAACAATTAACCAGTGGAACAACTTGCCTCCAGTGCTCCATCACTGGAGGCATTCAAGAAGAGACTGGACAACCACGTGTCTCAAAATATAGAGTCTCCTGGTTGATCAGGGGGTTGGATTAGAAGACGTTCAAGGTCCCTTTCAACTCTGCTATTCTATTTGTTTCAATTCAATGTTATTATGATGAATGGTTAAGGGATGTTTAGGTTGTTTAACCAAGTGAAAAGAAGGATTGGGAGGGACATGATAGCAGTCTTCCAATATTTGAGGAGCAACAAAGAGCAACAAAGATGAGAGCTAGCCAAGGGGATGATGCCATAGCAAAATAGCAATAGCACCTAGACTTATATACCACTTCCTAGTGCTTTACAGCCCTCTCTAAGCGGTTTACATAGTCAGCATATTGCTCCCAACAGTCTGGGTCATTTTACCCATCACGGAAGGATGGAAGGCTGAGTCAACCTTGAGCCTGGTGGGATTTGAACTGCCAAATTGTAGGCAGCCGATAACAGAAGACACTTACAGTACAGCACTCTAACCACTGTGCCACCGAGGCCATCCATGTGGTTCTAGTTTGATTCCAATATTTGAGGGGCTGCCACAAAGATGAGGGGGTCAACCTATTTTCTAAAGCACTTCAAGGCAGGACAAGAAGCAATGGGTGGTAACTAATCAAGGAGAGAACCGACCTGGAACTAAGGAAAGATTTCCTGACAGTGAGGACAATTAACTAATGCAATGGCTTGCCTTCAGAAGTTATGGAGGCTTTTAAGAAGAGATTGGATGTCTGAAATGGTATAGGGTCTCCTGCTTGAGCAGGGGGTGGACTAGAAGACCTCCAAGGTCCCTTCCAGCTCTGTTATTCTGTTAAATCATTGACATAGTGTTCTGACAGACTAAAAAGGTTGACTAGTTCTTAAAATGGCTCCAGCAAGAAGCCATCGGTATCTTAAAAGACCCAAACATCGTCCCCCCAAATCCTCAAAATACAGGCAATCCTGGCCCCACTAGAAACGGAGTCTGTCCATGTCAGAACTAGCCAACCAGCTGGGGTTGGGCAAAGCCTGTATCTAGCTGAAAGTTCAGGGTGGTGTGTGAACCCAGCATCTTGGATTAATTCAGCAAATTGAGGTTCAATTAACCATGAGTAATATGTTGGGCAAACCTAGATGTAAGTGAGATATTTATATTGTAGGTCTAGCCAGCCTGATCAACACCTTCCCCTCCCTTGTGCATGCCCCACAGCCACGTAAGATTCTCCACTGCAGGTAGAGAGCCCTGATTTGTTTAGATGTGAATGGCTAAATAAAGTAGGTGTGCATGTAGGGGCAGGAGGAGAAATCCTAAACTTCTCTGTCAAATGAAATTTGACGAGATTTATACAACAATTTCTTTGCTATTTAAAGAAACACAGGTGCATTTTTAAGGACGTTCTTAAGGATTTATCATATTTTGTCAAAAAAAAATTAAGGAGGAAGAGGAAGAAGAAGAAGAGGAGGAGGAGGAGCAGGAAGAGGAGGAGGAAGACAAGGAGGAAGAGGAGGAAGAGGAGGACAAGGAGAACAAGGAAGACAAGGAACGATAAGAGGATACAACCTTCAAAATAGTCTATTGAAGGAAAAAATACAGCTAACCCTTGACTCATCACCACACTTGAGCCCAAAATTTATCCTGACAAGTGAGACAGTTGTTGAAGTGAAGGTTGTCCTCTTTTAGGACCTTTCTTGCCCGTGTTGTTAACTGAATCACTGCAGTTCTTAAGTTAGAAACTTGGTTGTTGAGTGAATCCGGCTTCGCCATTGACATAGCATGCTTTGGATGGTGGCCAAAGGGTGGAATCACATAACCCCTAGTCACTGCGACTGTCATAAATACGAACCAGTCACCAAGCGTCTAAATTTTGATCATGTGACCGTGAGAATGGTTCAACGGTCGTAACTGTGAAGAGCGGTCCTAAGTCACATTTTTCCATGCCGCTGTAACTTGGAACGGCCACTAAATGAACTGTTGTAAGTCACGGAGTATCTTTGTTTTTTAGACAAAACCATATCTGCCTTTGACAAATCCCATTCACCAACCTTTTTCGCCTGCAATTCCTAAAGAGAAAGGACCCTTGTTGCATTAAATCATTAGGCAAAAGGAAAGGCCATGCAGTCATTTTATTATATTTTATTTTCCTAAGCCTCTATGGAGTTTTTAAAACTTCCATACCAATGTCCCTTTAACTGAGTGGAGTTAAAAGCTTTTTAAGACTGAAAGGAGATTAGACGCTCAACCAGAATGGAAAAAAGACAAAAAGAAACCAACAGTTTCAAATGTAAGTTGGGTTGGTAATATGACCGTTTGGTGTTTATTAATGCTTCCTCTGCCATCCACAAGGCTCCAAAATCCATGTAATCCTGCCAGATTCCAGCAAATTGGTCTAATTTGCCTCTCTGCCAATCCTTAAAGCATCCATCACTGACGACAAGACAGAAAAAATGTCTTATGGAATTGCAAACACTTACAGGTTTTTCACAAGTCAGTGAATGAGTCCACGCATTGTGCTACAAACCAACACTGGAAGTTTTAAAGAAGAGATTGGATAACTATTTGTCTGAAGTGGTGTAGGGTTTCCTGCCTAAGCAGGGGGTTGGACTAGAAGACCTCCAAGGTCCCTTCCAACTCTGTTATTCTAAGTTAAGTTGAAACCAGGTTCTTTAACTGTGGTTTACTAAATAAATTGTTGGCAAATCAAATCTGAAGCAAAGCCAACCAAAGCCTAGAGAAATGAAGTCTTTAAAACAAGGATCTCCAGCCTTGGCAACTTTTAAGACTTGTGGACTTCCTTGGGGAATTCTGGGAGTTGAAGTCCACAAGTCTTAAAAATTGCCAAAGTTGGACATCTCTGCTTTAAGATATATGATGCCCCTTTAAAGCAGCCCAACATGCTCATACTACCGGATGTGCCCAAAAGCAAAAGCATGCTGGACAAAAATACATATTTGGATAGAAAAAAATAATAAAGGTACATATAGATTTAAAACCAGAAATATTTCTGTTGAGTATCATACCAGAAAAAATATAATAAAGGAACGAGGTATCTAATGCTACATGTGTTAACAGTGCCCAGAATTGTATTTGCACAACATTGGAAAGGTGTGGAGATCCCTACAGAAGAGAATATAATTTAAAAAATACTAGAATGTGCAGAAATGGATAGATTAACATTTGAAATTAAAGAGAAGGAGGATATGGAATATTTTGAAACATGGGATTCGTTTTATCAATGGCTAACTAACAGAAACAGACGTTAGAACATTTAAAATTATAAGAGAAGGATTAATTGTACTATGAGGGTTTATTATGATACGTTTATTATTAATATGATTTAGTATTAACAGTAAGCATTAATATTATTATATTAATAGACTATTTTTATTTATATATAATTTAGAATATCTAAATAATATAATTTAGAACAACAGTATTTATTATATAGTCTATTATTATATTAATAATAGACTATATAATAAATACTGTTATTATATGATCATTACCAATGAACATTATTACTTTGATGATAATGATCAGTGCTCAAATTAACTGTAACCAGACAACACACTGTTCATATAGACATTAAAACTGTTGCTCTTCCTTTATATAGTAATTTTTTTAAAAAAAGTATTACTTAAAGCAGCCCAATATACCCCACGCCTAAAATGCATCTGTGTGGGCTCATTCTCAACTTTATCAACCATTGCAAGAATAAAACGGGAAGGAAGAAGAGTGGAGAGAAAGAGTGGGATGTGCAGATAATCTGCAGAATCTGAAAACCTAACGTGGAGGGTGGAAAAAGGAAACACATCATTCAAATACCTGTGGCTTTAGAGCCCACGCAGAGATCTACACTCTGATAGTTTTAAAGTGGTTCCAGGGTTTTGCCTCTCATCCTAAAAGAAGCACTGAAACCAAAAATTATTTCCTTGTCTCAAGCACCTCTCACTCAAGGAGCTTGAAATCTCTCACATGGATTTCAAGATGGGATAAAGCGAAAAACAGCCCATGCGTCCCCGTCTGTATCTGCATTAGCAGCCAATAGATTTCCAGAACAATTCAGCTAGAATCGAGTCCCAGCATGCTTTCTTGGGCGAAGACCTTGCAACCAGGTGGAGGGGGTGTTATGCATATGGGGATAAATAAAAGCAGGTTACCAGGTCTTTCGTGATAAGGGCCATATGGGTCAAATTGTTACTTTAAAATAAATTAGAATTACTTTTCCTGCAGTGTGTGTTTTGGCCAAGAGGTCAGGGAAGTAATTGGTCCACAGTAGTTTATCTTTGCAGGGATTAAAGAGAGAATGAGAATTTTTTCCCCCTAACCATCTTTTCATAAATAAATATTATACACATGGCTCCACTGTGCTATGTAAGTTGAATGTTTCACATTTTAAGCCCAGTGGTTGCAAGAGGATTCTTCAGGATGATGAGGGGAAGGGAAAGGAAGGGAAGGGAAGAAAGAAATGGAAGAAAGACATGGAATGGGAAGGGAATAAAGAAATAAAATGGGAAGGGAAGGGAATAAAGAAATGGAATAAAGAAATTGGAAGGGAAGGGAAGGGAAGGGAAGGGAAGGGAAGGAAAAGGAAAGGAAAGGAAAGGAAAGGAAAGGAAAGGAAAGGAAAGGAAAGGAAAGGAAAGGAAAGGAAAGGAAAGGAAAGGAAAGGATGAAAAAGATTGGGATTGGATGGGATATTGGAAAAAAAATACTTTCTATTCATTCTATTCATACCGTTCAATACATGGTCAGCAGAGATGATCATCTTGTTCTCTTTCCCCAACTTTTCTGAAATAATGTCCCCCACCCAAGATTTAGGAAGCATGTTTTGAATATCTCTTCTAAGATCTAACCCTCAACACAATTCTTACTTTTACACATACTTCTGCAATAGTGTATCAGGGGAAGCTTCAGTCCTTCCTAAAACTCTGCCCATCTCTTCAAGCCAAGTCAAATGTTGAATTTGCTCCCAGCAACTTCTTTTATAAACACACCCAAGCATTGCTGGTATCTTTCCAAAGAGGTCCAGTTTTAAGAAACTCGACGCTGTTTAAAATCCACCCCATCTCCCTGGAGCTCAACTTTTGGGTCATAACTTCAGGTCAGAATCTTTGTGTTAGGAATTTCTATTATTGGTACAATATTTACATTTTGCTTCCAGTCCTCCTAGCTGTTTTTGTTCCAACCTTCCCCTCCTTTTTGCAGCCACAGATAAAACTTGTTCCAAGTATCGTAATATTCTGAATCCCCCTTATTTTTCATTTCTAAAGTTAGCCTATCAGATCCTGCACACACCAAAGGAAATACTTTTAAAGGGAAGCAATGCAACCATGCACGGGTACAAATCAGCACACCTTGAGCAATTCAATGATGGATAGGGCCAGGTCAATTAACTTTTGTACAGCCCAGAGACAGAAAAGCTAACTGGCTAAATAGCACTTAGTGTTCAGTCTAGGTTGTTTGGTCCCATTTGGGTGAAAATGCTTCCTTGCAAAAATTTTGGTGAGGAAAGAAAGAGTAAGTGTGCAACAATATGCCAAAAAATAAATAAATAAAATTACAATACCTCCTTTCCCGACTTCTCAATCTCTACTGTCACGGTGGTATGGTTCTTGTGTTCTTGGAACATGCAAAGGTAACAGATGCAGACTTGGTCGGTCTGGCAGAAAAGCTCCATGGTCTTGCCATGAATGGGGCATTTCCTGGCTTCAAAGTCTCTGATGGGATCCAGCAGCTGGTGATCTCGAAAAGCAGCCCCTTCAAAGTGGGGCTTCAGGTGAAGCTCACAGAAGCTGGCTTGACACACTAGGCAGGACTTCACCGCCTTCTGCTTGTTGTCGATGCAAGAGTCACAAAGGACCTCTTCCAGAACCACCCGGGGTCTTCCAGTAGGTACTCTACTAGCCCGGTTGAAGTTGGTCCTTTTGGTCTCTCCAGTTTCCCCTAGGGTGATGATGGGTTTTCTTAGATCTGAGATCTGCCCACTGGAAAACATTGGCTTCTTCCCTTCTCCCTCACTGCCAAAAGATTTCTTGGCCTCTACGTTGAACAGGGGCTTCCTCAAATCTCCACGCTCTGGAAAAGTGACCTGGGACCTCCGAGTTTCTCCTCCAGCAGGAAAACCTGACTTCTTGGCGTCCCCAAGATCCATATTGAAGTAGGTTGACCTCTTCTCATCAGACGACTCCACAAATTGAATGATTGGTCTCTTCCAGTCCCCTCCGGCATACACAGAATTCTTGAGTTGGGTTGTCTCTAGGTTTGGCGCCACATTGTTTTTGTTGGCTTCTTTCTCAACTTTCTTTGGGCTGCTGGATTTCTTCCCTTCTTCTGTCTCTTTCTTGGGCGAAGAGGGGGCCTTGGCTTCCTCTTGCTTGCTGGCAGTCCCATTGGTCCTTGCCGTTTCCATCTCGTGGTCCTTTATCCCGCTGCGTTGGCTTTCTGGCCTCTTCTCTGCAGCCACGCTCTGCGAAGGATAGAATCAGATTGCAAGCTAATTTGCTCCTTTCTTTACAGAAACAGCCAAGTTCTCAGGCCTTGATCCCAGCGAGGAATGAAAAAGAAAGAGAGGGAAAGCATTACCTAAATGCCACACCTGGAAAATGGGGAGGAGAAGGGAAACACCTAGATTATACAGGTAGAGCCAGAGAGAAGACAGGCAAAGATATGTTTCAAAAGGCATCAAGGAATCCTGCTTAATTATAGAAGGTGCTCCACACCCAAAAATATACCTGTCTAACCAGGTTAGGGAGTGAAAAGCTATTTATGTGTCACACTACTTTCTTCTTCTTCTTCTTCTTCTTCTTCTCTTCTCTTCTCTTCCTCTCTTCTTCTCCTTCTCCTCCTCCTCCTTCTTTTTTCTCTTTCAAAAAAAATATTTTCATTATGAGGCTGCCAGCAGGCCTGCTACCTGCTTCAAAAAATAACTACTTCTTGACAGCAGGAATACATAAGTAGAATTAGCCAGAGAGGTGAAAATATCCACCAGGCAAGTTTTATTAAGCGGGACGCATGAACATAAGCAATTTAGCTTGCAATTAAAATTCATGAAGAGAATAAGAAACCAGCTACTAAATATCAAGAATGAGAGAATGGCACCCTCAGCACCAGATGCCATCGGGCTTCTCCGTGACAACCAAAATTTTAGTAGAAGTTTATCATCTCAGGCTTTGAAATTCTCCTTCAGGTATTATCTTTTCTGACTTTCAACATTAACCCTCATCTATTTTATTTCCAGAATATAATTGCAAACTCTCATGCTGTTTCTATTTAAATCAATGAGGAAGGGCCAGAAACAGAGGAGCAGGGTTCAAAATAGAGCTTCATGATCACCGTGAAGACCTGGAAGAATTCATCTTGTGGACCAGAGACAGTGAAGAGCATCCTTCTCACCTTCTCCATTTCCACTGCCCTGACCTCATGAGTGACACATACACACTCATCTATTCCTGATAATAATAATCTTCATTTATGCAAGCATCCACTTACCATCCTAATGAGGCTTTTCAGTAAATAAGGATGTTGCATGTCCTTGTCTGTAATTGGCCACCAAGGATTCCTCATGGGTGCTCCATAATCTTCCCCAACTTCACTTCAGAAACATCAGCCATGCTGCAATTTCTGAAAAGGAGCACCTTATTAACTTATTGTTTAAACAAACACCTCTTGGGGCATTACAGGTTGGATGTCTTGGGCTGCCCTGTATGTTGACCTGCTTTCTCCCAACAGTAGCCTGCATGAACATTAAGATGATGATAGAACCTTCTCAGATTCTTGGGTGGAGTTCTGTCTTCTCAGATCCACAGGTAGTCCTCAATCTATAGCTATTTGTTTAGTGGACATTCAAAGTTCAAAGGCCCTGTAAAAAGGAAGGAAGGAAGGAAGGAAGGAAGGAAGGAAGGAAGGAAGGAAGGAAGGAAGGAAGGAAGGAAGACTAGCAATAGCTCTTAGACTTATATACTGCTTCACAATGCCTTACAGCCCTCTCTAAGCAATTTACAGAGTCAGCCTCTTGCCCCCAACAATCTGGGTCCTCATTTTACCAACGGGAAGGATGGCAGGCTGAGTTAACCTTGAGTTGGTCAGGATTGAACACCTGGCAGTCAACAGAATTAGCCTGCAATATTGCATTCTAACCACAAGGAAGGAAGGAAGGAAGGAAGGAAGGAAGGAAGGAAGGAAGGAAGGAAGGAAGGAAGGAAGGAAGGAAGGAAGGAATAGCACTAGCACTTAGACTTATATACTGCTTCACAGTGTTTTACAGCCCTCTCTAAATGGTTTACAGAGTCAGCCTCTTGCCCCCAACCATCTGCATCCTCATTTTATCCACCTCAGAAGGATGGAAGGCTAGGTCAACCTTGAGCCTGGTGAGATTCGAACTGCCAAATTGAAGGCAGCCGGCAGTCAGCAGAAGTAGCCTGCAGTACTGCACTCTAACCACTGCACCACCGTGGCTCATGCTAGCAACGACCATGTCATCCCACTCCATGGGTGTGGGAAAAGTGTGGAGAATTGTCTATAGGTCGTACTTAATCTTCTGGCTCAGTGAAGTATGCAAAACATCTAGATTTAGAGGACGCTTTCAGGGAAACACTTCTGCTTCTGCTCTGAACAATCAGTCAAAGCACTGCAGGGGAACGTGGTTCATTGTGTTTGACTTTCCTGCGAACGTTGCCGAGAGCAAGCATTTGTCAACCGCGACCCCATGGCTCATGTCTCAGCTGGTGCTCTGATCCTTCTTGTCATTACCTTCCACGCCAGACATGTCTAGACACTGTGGGGTGGAGTGAAGTGCTAGGAATGACAAAGTGCCCCAGTCAACGCCTCCTGGTTGTGGTGCTACGGTAGCTTCTTCTCTAAAAAATGCAATACTGTCATTATCATAATCGCCGGGCAAATGTTCCATTTATCATGGTGGGCAGTAAAAACCAAGTCACGCCAGGCTGCAAGCCAGAAGAAAGCATGTGGAAAATCAGCTAAAAGGGTGTTTCGTGGGTCTCCTCTCAGTGAAAGAAACCTGTGTGACTTTTTGTGTTGTGCTGCCTTCGAGGGGAGGTGTTGTTTTTCAAGGTTGTGTAACCTTCAATCAAGGTTGCCTCCAGATTTTGCCGAAAACTAAACTCAGCACTGTATATATATATATATATTAAAGTATCTGTAGTTTATTTGAGGAATGTCAAAGGATGTCAAACAGGTTTCAGAGTAGCCCCATTGTTTAAGGAATAAGTTGGGGGTTCTCTCTTTTAGAGAGTTTTTTTTTCTGGGGCAGAAAAAGGGAGTTTTCACATTCATTTTATGTCCAAAATATTTTTCTAAGCATCCTTGTTTCAAGAATTGTATCACTACATCCTGGGATGTACAAAATCAGATAAATTCAGTCTAATCCAACCCCTTGTTTTAGGGGGCTTCAGTTGGAAAGTTCAACGATGAAATTCTTCAAAGTTCCTCTACTTTATTCTGTTTTTTTTAAACTTCCAGAAAGTTTTGATCCTCAATTGCTACTATTGTTATCCATTACTCTTCCTTTATTGCTGGGCCTTGTTGTTGTGCTTTACAATACTGTATTTTAATGCTGTTTTGATTTTGCATACGTTTGTCTCTCTTTTAGAAAACTAAGGATCTCTTGGGGATCCTTGGGCCTCTACCCGTGAAAACACTGGAGATATCTTACTTATTACAAATACACAGTAATCTTTGCTGGAATTTCCCATGAGACTCACCCAGGCTGAAGGCTTGGGGAAAACAGTTCCCACAAACACGTTAAGCCAGTTCCACTTTCCCTTTAGCTTGTTTGTGGCCCAAGACAAGAATTCAGCTTTTGCTGCACACAGGTAGCTGTCGAACTTCCCAAGGGTTTTCTGAATTTTATTTTATTTTTTAAGTACAGAAGACATCTTTTTTATGGGGTAAAAACAATACAAGTTTAAAGAAGAAAAGATATAACTATTAAATGAAAGAGGAAAAGGAAAAAGATATAAAGAAGAGGCTTTTGATCTTCTTTACAGCACTTAGAGTTGCATTTATATTTATCCTGACTATGTATGCTTGTATTGTGGGTCCTTTCTTTCCATATTCAGAAGGAAGGAAGGAAGGAAGGAAGGAAGGAAGGAAGGAAAGCAAGCCATCAGGAAAGGAAGGGAGGGAGGGGGAGAAAGGAAGGGAGGACAAGAGGGGAGAGGAAGGAAGAACAAGAGGAGGGAGGAGGAAGGAAAGGAGGGAGAGAGAGGAGGAGGAAGGAAGGAAGGAAGGAAGGAAGGAAGGAAGGATGGAAGGAAAGAAAGAAAGAAAGAAAGAAAGAAAGAGAAAGAAAGACAGAAAGACAGAAAGACAGAAAGACAGAAAGACAGAAAGAAAGAAAGAAAGAAAGAAAGAAAGAAAGAAAGAAAGAAAGAAAGCCATCAGGAAAGGAAGGGAGGGAGGGAGGGGGGAGAAAGGAAGGGAGGACAAGAGGGGGGAGGAAGGAAGAACAAGAGGGAGGGTGGGAGGGATGGAGGGAAAGGGGAGGGAGAGAGAGAGGGAGGGAGGAAGGAAGGTATCTCCAAGTTTAAAGCTTGCTTCAGGAAAAAAATATATTTTAAAAAGTGACTGTTGTCATTTGCATATTTAGAAGCTTCTCACCTAATTTATATGGAAAACTGCCTATGTTAAATTGCATAGAGAATCGCCATAGATTAAGGGAAGTTGTAAAAGAAAACAGATATGGATTTTTTTTTCATTGCTTTCTTCTTTCACGGATGATCGAGGCAGAACGCTGCTAACCAGAGTGTTAAGCTGGCCCAATACAGATGGATTAACTCCCTTCCCAGCACTCGACCCCCATGCTAGAAAGGGTGACTCTGTACGCCAAGGAAAAGCTCCCCATTTCTGTTTTAAAGGGGATGCTTTGAATGGAGAAGCAGAAAGGAAGTGAGACCATTAGCTCACTCAATTAAAGCACTGAAAATAAGTGGAAGAGCCTGCAGTCCTACTCGTTTCAAGTGCTGTTGGCGTAGGGTCAGGGGGCAACATTCAGAAGATAAGAGTAACTGATGAAATGATGCAGAAACAGGACTATGAAGTGCAAGAAATGAGGTGGCCACGCCCTTCGTTGGGGCAATTTCACTCTCCAAAAGAAACATTCAGGAGCCTGTGTGGGAAAAACATGTACAGACAAGAGAATGGTTCTTCTCGGTACAGCTGAGTCAAAGCGCCAGGATTCCCACCCACCCCTTCTCTCTAAGTGATTTCTCTTTCTTCTTCTTCTTCTTTCTCTTCTTCTTTTGATGTTGCAGTTCAATAAAGGGACAAGAGAGGAGTGTGAGGGTGAAGATCAGAAGGCCAGCAGATGTAGGAGGAAGAAAAGAGAAAAGGGAAAGCAGATCGTCTGACTGAGAAACGGAGAAAGAATGTAGTCAAGGGAAGGAGACACGGAAGAGAGGCAGTGCAGGAAAAAAGGAGATGTATATATATTTTTAAAAGGCTGGTTGAGGATCTCAGGATGCAACGAACGAAGAAAAGCCAAGCTGGCACCAACTTAAACCCACAAAAGCATTTATCTAGGTAGCAAAATAGACATTCCAATTGAAGAGAATATCTGTAGTTCAGGGTGGAACTATGAAATCCTTGGTGCTGTGTGAGCTCAGCGATTTTCTTGCAGATGTTTCATGACCCAACTAGGGAACATCATCAGAGCACTGATGTTGTTGTCTATTTTGGGTCATGAAACATCTGCAAGCCAACCGCCCAGCTCAGAGAGCAAACATCTACAGAAAAGACATTGCTTTTTCCTGGTTCATCACAAATCTTTTCTGATACAAGTTAGAAGCGTTAGATCCTTCAACCTCCTAATTCTCAGATGTGTCGGGCTTCATTCCACATGTTCAGTTATTTAGAGATTTCCCAAGAGCAAGCCTCGCAAGAAACCAACTTCCAGTGGGAATGGTACTCATCAAAGGAAAACAGCATGTTCGGGCAAAACCACCTGGCAGAAGAGCAAGCAAGCGTGGCTGATGGCTTTCTTCCTAACAAGGAAGCGTCCTTGGATGAAATCACCCAAATCTTACTGGTCTCTTCTATCAGCCAGCGGGGGAAAACTCCCTCCCTTAGATCAGCAAATAATGTTGAGCTATCTCTGTAGAAGACGAAGCAAGAAGGCCCACGAAGGTGTAACAAGAATGGGGAAAGAGAGCACACTAGACTTGCTATGGAAACTTCGTTGTATCTAAACCCAAGTTAGAACAGTCTGCTGTCTTTGCAATATTGTTGGACTCCCAACTCCTGTTGGTCTTTTTGGACTTCAACTCTTTGTTGTATCTAAGTCCAAGTTAGAACAGTCTGCTGTCCTTGCAATATTGTTGGACTCCCAACTCCTGTTGATCTTGTTGTATCTAAGTCCAAGTTAGAACAGTCTGCTGTCCTTGCAATATTGTTGGACTCCCAACTCCTGTTGATCTTGTTGTATCTAAGTCCAAGTTAGAACAGTCTGCTGTCCTTGCAATATTGTTGGACTCCCAACTCCTGTTGATCTTGTTGTATCTAAGTCCAAGTTAGAACAGTCTGCTGTCCTTGCAATATTGTTGGACTCCCAACTCCTGTTGATCTTGTTGTATCTAAGTCCAAGTTAGAACAGTCTGCTGTCCTTGCAATATTGTTGGACTCCCAACTCCTGTTGGTCTTGTTGGTTAGAACAGTCTGCTGTCCTTGCAATATTGTTGGACTCCCAACTCCTGTTGGTCTTGTTGGACTCCAACTCCTAGCCGTCTCTGCAGCACATCAATGACCAGGGTGATGGAAGATAGAGAGACAGATTAACAGAGTTGGAAGGGATCTTGTAGGTCATCTAGTCCAACCCCCGATGTGGACATGAGGGTCTCCTGTATCTAGTGTAAAGATGGCAGGAGATTGCTCTCCATTTCAGATGATGATGTTTATTTCTAGAGTACTTTATTCTTCTAGATGTCTTCTTCTATTTAAAGGACTTTCCAGTCAAGGTCTCTTTACAGAGGAAGCCCTCCCAGAGGAGAAGCTTTGAACTTCCCCATTAATAGCAAAAGTGCAAAAACATTATTTCAGAACTAACACCTGGACAGTCAATTGAGTGAGTACCTAGGTCATAGTTTTCCCTGCTATAGGGACATTATTCTATTTCTGCTTCAATTATTCTAATTATTTCTAAATGTGCACTTTTTGCCATTAATTAAAATGCACATATTTCATCCCAATCTGTGCCCTCGTGCCCTCTTAAATGTATTTATTTATATCTTAAATGTATTTATTTATATCATGCATTTACATAAATTTTCCAGTTTTCTTCCATGCAGACCATAGCAACCTACAATGTTTTCCCCTTGTCCTTCAAAGAAGATGATGAAAGACATGAGAGCCAGAGAAAGAGCCAGGATTTGAACTGGCTTTGGATCAAATGGCTTCCAATGCTGATGAGATATCAAACCCCTCTCTTCTCATTTTTATCCACAGTCCAAAGATCCATTGTCATCTAGAGATGGAAAAGAGAAGTCAACCACCATAGTTCAAATGTGTTATCTCATCCATTCCTTGTACATTAGCAGAACAATTCCAAACCCCTCTCAAGGTGTTCTCATCTTGGAGAACCTCAACAGGTCAAACTTCTGTAGATGACTCCTAAAGACCCTAAGAAAACTCTTGGATCCAGAATGATTGGCCCTACTTTTGGGTGACCCTTCTGCTTAGAGTTCCTTCAAAGGAATCATCCTGCTTAAGACCTCCTCTCAAAATTCCTTCTGACTCCCACTTTCCAACATGTAGAGGTGTTCAAAACATTTCAAGATCAAATCAGCTTGCTCCCAATTAGGGGTGGCCAATCTGAACATATCAAAATTGTTCTGATGTCAAAGCAGAGCAGAACAGTCTAAACATGACGAAACAGATACAGCTTGAAAACAGGCCACTATGTCCTCTGTTTCACAGTAGAACAACCTAGTTTTGGGTCACACCAGTTTCAGTAATTGGTTGGGATGTGGTTTGGGAGCAAAATGTGACCCGAGATATGTCCCATGCATTCCCCAGAATATAGCACATTCCATCCTGCCTTGCACTTTAGTTCCTATAGAACAGAATATTTGTAGCTCAGGGTTGAACTGTGGGGTCCTTGGTGCCCTCTGAGCTTGGTGCTTTTCCTACAAATGTTTCATTACCCAACTAGATAACATCATCAGTGCTAGAAGGAAGTGGAGTTGAGGAGGAGGAGGAGATGGAGATCTGTGGGATCTTTGCAGCTCTCTGAGCTGGGTTGTTTTCTTGCAGATGTTTCATGACCCATCTAGGTAACATCATCAGTACTAGAAGGGAATGGGATTTGTAGAGGAGGAGGAGGAGGAGGAGGAGGAGGAAGAGGAAGAGGAAGAGGAAGAGGAAGAGGAGAACAGTGGGGTCTTTGGTGCTCTCTGAGCTGGGTGGTTTTCTTGCAGACATTTTGTGACCCATGAGCATCATCAGTGCCAATGCAACTTCACTACTTCACATGTCCACAGTGCAGCTTCACTTCTTGCAGTCCCCGCTGCCTAATAAGGCCTACAACATCTGGGGGAGGCACCAGGTTGAAGAAGACTCCCCTGAAACATCCTTGAATCTCACACTTGTCGGACATTTGAGGAGCTGAGAGGCAGAATAACAAGAAAAAAACTTTAAAAGTTTAGCAGGAAAGGTAGAAAAAAAATCATCTGCTCTTTATCTTCCACTATCCCGTTGATTTATTTCTTTGGCCCTCGTCCCCTGGCTGTATTTGTGTGAAGAGGAGTGGATTCCTATTTTGTTTTTTCTACAGCTAATTACAAATCACTTAAACACTCCATCAAGTTCAGACTCAGCCCCGTGAAGCATCATGGGACTAGCTGACGCCCAAAGTTTGCTCAGTAGGATAGCCCCAGGGTGACGCCTGGTCTACATCAAGGCAAGGGAGGGCCTGGCTTCTGAATCCACCCAGACCCCCCTATACGTCTCCCCCAGGGGTTTTTTAGCCTGCTTTTCCAGGTATAAAAGTCCACCAGGATTTCTCTCAACAGCTTTGCTTTGTACAGCCAGAGCAAAGGGAAGAAGTCCTGCTCTCTTCATCTAGTGTTGGGTCAAGATATTTTATCCTCCTTCTCCTTCCTTGGTTGTGCAAATGCAACAGGCTGGCAGCACAATCAGAACTGAGAATGCTTTTTCTCCTAACCTGTCATTAGCTTATGGAATTCTCTTTCCAAAGATGAGAGGATAACAAAGCTGTAGGACAGCAAAGTCATCGCATTGATAGTTGTTGTGGCCCGGCGGTGGCTAGCGGAGCTGTCAGCAGAGTCGGACAGTGAGGAGGTTGGGGAGGAACCTGGGCCAGTCCTGGAGGCTGAGGAAGGTTCGGACGAGGGCTCTGCATCAGAGGCAGAGATGGGGCCAGGGCAGTCTGGCAGTCATCAGCTGCCTTCGGATAGCAGTGAGGCAGGGGAGCAGCTGGAGCCAGTTCCCAGCCTGCACATGCACAGAGCTGCCAAAAGAAAAGAACAATTATGAACTAAGGGTCGACATGGGAGTAAAGCCACAAGTGGATGGTGAATGGCCCCTCCCATAGGGATTAAAAGAGGAGCAAAAGGGGAGAGGCTTTTGTAGGAAACAATTTGTTCATTGCAGCAGTGTGAAGATCTGTCTGTGCATCTCAGAGACTCTGTGCTGAGTCCTTCCTTGTCAGCACTGCATTTGAAAATATTTACTTGGCAGCTCTCCAAGCTAGATTCTGTGCTCCTAATTAGACCCTTGGAAGACTGTTTGCCAGGCCTTTGGCTGAAGGTGGATGCAAGAAATTCACCTTCGTTTAATAAAAGGGGTTTTGCTGGGACAAAAAGACTGCTTAGTGCTTTTGGGGGAAGCCTAGATCAGAACAATAGCAATCAGAGATTGGAGATGGAGAGATGGGTCTGTTGGTCATGATGGCTAAGTAGAACCTCTGATTCCAGCAGTAGTAGACCACTGAATACCAGTTTTTGGGAAATATCAGTATGAGAGAACAATGACCTTCAAACCTTGGGTTTAGCACTGCATAGAGGTTCTTTGGCCACCTCATGAGAAGGAAGGACTCACTGGAGAGGAGCCAAATGCTGGGAATGATGGAGGGCAAAAGAAGAAGAAGGGGACGGCAGAGAAAGGTGGCTGGATGGTGTCACTGAAGCAGTCAGCATGAACTTAAATGGACTCCAGAAGATGGTAAAGGACAGGAAGGCCTGGAGGAACATTGTCCATGGAGCCACGATAGGTTGGACATGACTTCACAATTAACAACAACAATAACAACAAGAAGAAGAAGAAGAGGTTCTTTTGGCCAAGGAGAACTCCATTTGGCCACTGAGAATTGCTTTCTTCACTCTTCTCAGACCATTGCTTTCCCTAGATTACTGCTGGTTCTTCATTCATGGATTTGTGCCAGGAATCCCAATCAAACAGGAATCTAATGTCTGGATAAAGTCAGTTGCATTCAGACATGTGAGGATATCGCTGGGGCTAAGGGAGCTCCAGTTATTTAGTTTATTAAACAAACTTCCGTAACTATCTTATTTTTTAAAAAAGAATGTAGGATGGTGGACAAAATAAAAACACAAAACTAGGATTTAAAACAATAAACTACTTTGAGGCCCTGATTAAAAACTCACATCCATCCATCAATCATGTGCCACCTCTATGGACTTCCTGGTCCTAACACCAGCAGGGATTTTCACCGCTTTCCTGAAAACCAAATTTGGAATACTGCATTTGGTTTTGGTCACCGTGATATAAAAAAAGATGTTGAGATCAGAGGTGGTATTCAGCAGGTTCTGACCAGTTCTGGAGAAGCGGTAATGAAAATTTTGAGTAGTTTGGAGAACTGGCCAATACCACCTCCGCCCCCATCTATTCTGCCTCCTGAGTCCCAGCTGATTGACTGAGTCTTCTTTGGTTGCTCTGCACAAGAGAACGGAGCTGGAAAGCAAGTTAGTGGGGTGGGGAGGGAAAGGGGATTTTGCAGTAACCTTCCCCCTGGAATTGGGAGGGAATGGAGATATTACAGTGTCCTTCCCCTGCCATGCCCACCAAGCCACGCCACCAAGCCACACCACGGCCACCAAGCCATGTCCACAGAACTGGTAGTAAAAAAAATTTGAATCCCACCACTGGGATTTGTGCAGAGAAGAACCACCAACAAAAATGATTAGTAGTCTGGAGGCTAAACTATACAATGAACAATTGAGGGAACTATCTAGTCTGATGAACTGAAGGAAGAGGGGTGGTATGATAGCGGTCTTCCAGTACTTGCGCGGGGCTATCACAGAGAAGAAGGGTTGACTTATTCTCCAAAGCACCAGAAGGCAGGACAAGAAGTAATGGGTGGAAGTTTGTTAAGAAGAGATCCAACCTAGAACTAAGGAGAAATCTCCTGACAGCGAGAACAATGAATCAGTGGAATGGCTTGCCTTCAGAAATTGTAGGTGCTCCATCACTGGAGGTTTTTTTAAGAAGATATTTGGACAGTCATTTGTCCAGAATGGTACATGGTCTCCTGTTTGGACAAGGAGGTTGGACTAAAGCAAGGGTCTTCAAACTTAGCAAGTGTAAGACTTGTGGACTTCAACTCCCAGAATTCCTGAGCTAACATGACTGGAGGAGGAGGAAAAGCTGTCAAGTCTGAAGACCCCCGGACTAAAGGATCTCCACGATCCCTTCCAACTTTATTATTCCATGTTCTATACCTCTGGGAAAGGCTGTCCCATAAGGGAGATGTCATGACATGTATCCAAGATCCCTTTATGGGACATCTTCACCAAAAAGACCAGAGGTGGACTGTTACTAATTCACCCTGGTTCAGGTGAACTGGTAGCTAACCAGTAGCTAATTTAACGGCCAGTTCAGCAAACCTGCAAATCCCACCCCTGGCTGTCTCCGCCTTGCCCACCCTGCCCCGCCCCTCCCAGGGGTCCCCATGTGGCCCATTTAGATGCCATGTAAGTGCAGGGCCCATGTGGAGGCTCAGGAAGGATGAAAATGGGCCTCCCAGAGACTTTGGAAGGCCAGAAAGGGGCCTCTTTCCGGCCTCCAGAGGGCCTCCAGAGGGCCTCCAGAGCCCGGGGGAGGCCATTTTTGCCCTCCTGGAGGCTCCAGGAAAGCCATTGTGCAGGAGGCTGACTAGCCCACACCCACCATGGCCACACCCACCCAACAACCAGGCAAAGAACCGGTTGCTGATATTTTTGAAGCCCACCCCTGAAAAAGACCATGTCGACTTTGCCAGTTGTAGTAGAGCAGAAACCAATGAGGAGAGATGCTCTCACTAGTAACTTTTGCCCCAAGTCATGTAGGACTTCAAGGTGTCAACCAGCACCTTGAATTGTACCCAGAAACCTACTAGGTCAATATCAGTGACAGCATAACTCCTTCAAAAGCCACACCAACATAAATAAGCACATTTTGAAACAACATAATTGTTTTTGGAGCCTCCTGGAATTTTTCTTTAATACCCAAGTGATTTTAAGACGTTTCTGTTCAACAATTACTTGCACAGAACAATTGAAACATTTAATCTGTGCGAATTCCAGTGTCAGCTGAGGATGCGCCTTC
Organism: Naja naja; assembly: GCA_009733165.1. Lineage (NCBI taxonomy): Eukaryota > Metazoa > Chordata > Lepidosauria > Squamata > Elapidae > Naja > Naja naja. The sequence goes on along the minus strand of CM019156.1, from coordinate 28,311,075 downwards.
ATTCTCACCGATTTGGTGTGATGGAATGTCAACCCTACAGCCCATGGAAGGAGATGGTTTGATTGAGCTTCATTGGGGCATATCAAAAGTCTTCTGTGCATTTGAAGAGCAATACTCTGGATCACATTGGCAAATCACACGGGTCCGATTCATTCAACTGGAGCCCAAGTCAAACCGGAGCATCAATTCAGATGCTTTGGCTCACATTTATAACCAGTTTGGCTCACATTTGTGACTGCAGTCATGTGATTGTGATAGGCAATTTGTTTTTGCTGCACAAAAAAACCCAACATCGGGGAAACTGGATTCGCTTTAACAATTGCATGATTTGGTTAACAATTGCCATAAAAATTGTCATAAAGTTGGGTTTGACTCAATTCACGACCACAACACCTTACGGCAGAAAGTCCAATCTCAATTATGATAATAAATCAAGGACTTCCTATAGATCCAGTACATGAATGATCTCTCTTAACTGCAAGATCCTTTGCAATGCTGAGCATCAACCACGAGATGTCCTCATTGGCACAGATTAACCAAAAGAGGAAAGTTACTTATTCAGATTCCCATTAGAAATGCCACCATCAAGTTCAATCAATCAATCAATCAGTAATTTGTTCAATCTCTGGCCAGCAAAAAAATAAAAACAGAGTGAAGCAGATAAATACAGTAATATGCCAGAATCTTCCAGAATAAAACACAGTGTATAACATTCACTCTTCTATGTTCATAGAATATTTACCTGGATGATAAGCCCGAAACATTAATAAGTATAAAATAAAAACCGTATATCCCCTACAATTTATTAGTTATGATGCATGAAATCAAAAGTTTAAAACAAAGATAAGTACACCTTTAACTGATTATAGAATAGAATAGAATTCTTTATTGGCCAAGTGTGATTGGACACACAAGGAATTTGTCTTGGTGGAAATGTTCTCAGTGTACAGAAAAGATACATTTGTCAAGAGTCAAGAATCATAAGGTACAACACTTAATAATAGTCATAGGGTACAAATAAGCAATCAAATCATACTAGAAAACAGTCAATATAAATCGTAAGGATACAAGCGACAAAGTTACAGTCATACAGTAACAAATGGGAGGGGATGGGTGATAAGATTATTGTTGCTTTCAATGCAGCAACAACAACAAAATTAGCTACTGCACATATAATGGCTTTAAATCCTGAAAGAGGTGGTTCATTAGTTATGGGAGACTGTAAAATGTATGTGACCTCCCAGGGAATTTATCTATTAGAGGTTCAATGTAGTCATGATAAAATTCAACCTAACCATATACTAAAGGTTTTTTTGGATGCCCCTGTAGAAGAAGCATCTTACACCAACTGCACACACTGGAAGAGACTAGAAGCAGAGATAATTTTTTATTTATTTATTTTGTCAAGCATGTTTTAGATAACAGATATACTTGAAAACATGGTTAAGAGTACATGAAATGGGTATGAATAACAGGGGACATTAGGATAGGGATGGTAGGCACGATGGTGAGCTTATGCCCACCCCTTTACAGACCTCTTAGGAATGGGGTGAGGTCAACAATAGACACTCTAAGGTTAAAGTTTTGGGGGTTTGTGGAAGAGACCACAGTGTCAGGCAGTGCATTCCAGGCATTGACAACTCTGTTGCTGAAGTCCTATTTTCTGCAATCAAGTTTGGAGCGGTTTACCTTAAGTTTGTATCTATTGTGTGCTCGTGTGTTGTTGTGGTTGAAGCTGAAGTAGTCATTGACAGGTAGGACATTGCAGCAGATAATTTTATATACTTCGGTTAGGTCAGATGGAAGGCGGCATAGTTTTAAGTTGTCTAAGCCCAAAATTTCAAGTCTGGTGCTATAAGGATAAGGTATAATAATTGGAGGACACCATTTGAAGATACTTCTGAACCTTTAGGCTGAGTGTGAAAGACACAAAACCTACTCAAGCACCACAAATTTTATTACTTTTTGTTATGTATGCAGGTTTGAATGTCATTGGTTAAGTTTGAACTGTTCTTGTAAAATGTCAGAAATGATTGGTTTAAAAAGTGCGGGAAAAACCCTGCACTCTGATTGGCTGGCAACTGCGGCTGCTGGCTATAAGTAGCAGTGCAGACCAGCCAAATCGGGTCTGTTATGAGCTGTAGTCACTAATAAACTCTTCACTGAAGCACTCCGCGTCTGACTCTTCATGCAAATCTAACACTTTTCAAAGGAGGGTATGGTTGGTAAGGCACAGCATGATGGGTGATGCCATCCAACTTGGCTTCTTTTGTAAATTATGTTTAAGCAAACACTACTAAATGGAGGCTACATCATGTGATGAAGGTCTCAGGGAACCAAGTAGGCTTAGCCTACTGAACAGAAAGTTTCGGGGTGACATGATAGCCATCTTCCAGTACGTGAGGGGCTGTCCCAGAGAAGAGGGGATTGGCTTATTCTCCAAAGCACCTGATGCCAGGACAAGAAGTAAAAGTGGGAGATCGTTAAAGAGAGATCCAACCTAGAACTAAGGAGAGATGTCCTCACAGTGAGAACAATTCATCAGTGGAATGGCTTGCCTTCAGAAGCTGTGGGTGCTCCATCACTGGAGGTTTTCAAGAAAGGATTGGATGACCATTTGTCTGGGATGGTATATGGACTTCTGCTTTGGGCAGAGGGTGGACTAGAAGACCTTCAAGGTATCTTCCAGCCTCATAATTCAATAAATCTATACTCGGTGCAAGACCATGTTTGCATCCAGTTGGATTATTGATTCAGCATTGCCTGCTCATCTCCAAATTGACATGCTTTGGGACACCAAACACATGGTTTTCAGCCCTATCTACTGCTCCTTTCAGAAATTTATTTATTTATTTATTTATAATTGGACTTGTATGCTGCCCCCTCTCCGCAAGGACTTGGGGCGGCTCACAACTAAAACACAATAATGCAAACAATAAATATTTAAAAAAGAATTAAATTGACAAGCCCAATCTTTAAAACCCAATTAAAATTAGAATAATTTAAAATAATTAAAAAAAACCCGGAGGTCAGTCCAGCCCGGCCTGTTCAAACAACCAGGTCTTCAGATCGCGGCAGAAGGAGCGAAGGTCAGGAGCCAAACGGAGTTCGAGAGGGAGCTTGTTCCACCAGGCGGGGGCCGCAACAGAATAGGCCCTTGCCCAGGGCACCGCCAGCCGGCATTGTCTAGCCGATGGCAACCCGAGGAGTCCCCGTCGGTGCGCCCACACAGGGCAATCGGTATTTGATATTGGCAGGAGACGCTCCCACAAGTACCCTGGACCCATATCATACAGGACTTTGAATGTTAACACCAACACCTTGAATCTCACCCGGAGGGCAACCGGTAACCAATGCAGCTCGCGCAGGAGGGGTGTAACATGGGAGTATCGGGAAACTCCCATCACAGCCTGCGCAGCCGCATTCTGCACCAGTTGAAGCCTCCGGATGGTATGCAAGGGCAGTCCTAAATAGAGAGCGTTGCAGTAGTCTAGTCAGGAAGTCACAAGTGCATGAGTGATCTTGTGAAGGGCATCTTGGTCCAGATATGGGCGCAACTGGCGAACCAGTCAGACCTGGGCAAAAGCCCCCCTGGTCATGGCTCCCACCTGCTCCTCCAAACCAAGCCGTGAATCCAGGAGAACTCCCAGGTTCCGGGCCCTATCCACAGGGGGCAACACCTCTCCCCCATGACCAAAGATGGAATCAACTGGCTGGGTCGAGATGCCTGTACACACAACCACTCAGTCTTAGCCGGGTTGAGCTGCAGTCCATTCCTGCCCATCCAGATCCATACCGCATCCAGACACTGGGTCATCACAGAGAGGGCATCACTGAGTTGGTTTGGGGTGGAAATATACAACTGGGTATCATCAGCATACTGATGATACCTCACCCCAAAACCACAGATGATCTCGCCCAGCAACTTCATGTAGATGTTGAACAGGAGGGGAGAGAGGACTGACCCCTGGGGGACCCCACATGTGAATGCCCTCGGGGCCGACCTCTGCCCTCCTGCCAACACCGATTGCGAGCATCCCGAGAGGTAGGAGGAGAACCACTGCAGAACAGTGCCCCCCACTCCCAACCCCCCAAGGCGCCGCAATAAGATACCATGGTTGATGGTATCAAAAGCCACTGAGAGATCTAACAGGACTAGGACAGAGGAAAATCCCCTGTCCTGAGTCCTCCAGAGATCATCCATCAGCGCGACCAATGCCGTCTCCGTGCTAAACCCAGGTCGGAAGCCTGACTGATACAGATCTAGATAGTCCGCTTCATCCAGGAAAAGCAGAAACTGCTGAGCCACCACGCTCTCAACAACCTTCGCCAAAAAGCAAAGGTTGGAGACTGGACAGAAGTTGTTTAATGCTAAGAATTCTTCTCCACAGCTGAAATCTTCCATTAGCCACGGTGGCGCAGTGGTTGGAGCGCAGTATTGCAGGCTACTTCTGCTGACTGCGAGCTGCCTGCAATTTGGCAATTCGAATCTCACCAGGCTCAAGGTTGACTCAGCCTTCCGTCCTTCCAAGGTCAGTAAAATGGGGACCCAGATTGTTGGGGGCAAGATGCTGACTCTGTAAACCGCTTAGACAAGGCTGTAAAGCACTGTAAAGTGGTATATAAGTCTAAGTCCTATTGCTATTAATGGATGATCCCAGCCAGCCACTGTTCTTCTCGATAGCTAGGATAAGGAGTTCCACCAGAGATTTTGCTGTGGTGTAACAGGAATATCCTTTCTTCTTGATGGCGTACCATGTTCATAATGGTTTGATTGACACCCCAAGTTAAGCCAAACCTCAATCCCATTTCACTTGGGCGTGTTGTAACAACCTGAACATTTCAGAAAAGCTTCAGTCGCAACTCTCGTTTCTTTTGACATGGCCATATTTTGAATTGCAGAAGGAGGCGTGCTAGATCTGCCTTCATTTGTCATTTAAATTCTTTCTCATGTATTAATCAGAAATCTCCACAAGAGACTCTTTGTGGACAGGAAGTTGGGTCGCACTAAATAAATAGGAATCCAGCTGCTGGGAATTTACTCAGTTGGAATCCTTCATCCATTAAAAAAAACTGGTGGTTTTCCTCTTCATGTATTCAGGATATATGGACAAAATGAGACATTCTCAAAAGGCCTCAGTTCAGTTTTTCTTTCACGTGGTCAGCTGTGCTGGAAATCTGCCCTACTTTTTGTACCTGCCCTTTGCTCCAGACAACAGGTCTCTGTTGGACTGCAAGAAGAAGGACATCTGGACTTCTGATGGGTTTTGCAGACCAGCCTCTCATTCTGTTACATGAGTTTGCTCTACACAGCTAAGACCTCAGAATTGCCAAGGCCGGGCTGGGCTGCAGGAATCAAATTTTGGTTTCTCTGCTTTCTTCCAACTTGGATCTCCATAGCATCACAGATGGTCCACCATGGACAATCTAGGAAGAATTTCTTTTTTAAAAAATAAATAAAGGAAGCCTTTTAAATTCAGGAGAAACTGCCAAATAGTTAGGCAGACACAGAAAAGTCTGGAACGTAGGGATAAATTCCTCCATGTTGCTGGGATGGCAGTGTTGTGGTTAGCTGGCAGCAGATGCGGATGGCTGAGGAGAGCGAGGACTCAGATGAGGGGCCAGGACCATTAGGGAGTGGACTGTTGATTTCAGAGATTGTGGGGGGCTGGCAGCAGTGATGAGGTTTCTGAGGAGCCTGTGCTAAGTGCGCGTGAGCGCAGGATTGCTCGGAGGAAAGTGCAGCTACAACAGCACGGGTGACTTGGGAGTAAGGCTGCAAGGTAATGGCCCCTCCTTCAAATAGATAAAAGCCAGCTGTGAAATGAACATACTTTGCAGAAGGCAAAGACGTTTTGAAACCCCAGCCTCGTGGACGTTCCAGTATCCTGAGTTTGTGTTTGAAGATTCTTATTTTGTAAATTAGTTCTTGTCTGTTATCCTTTGGCAAGTCTTGCACAGTTTGGCAAGACTTGTGTTTATCACAGCTAATTATTTTGTAAAAGCATTACAAGGTTTCTGTTCCTTTTGGATTTGTGTTTGATTTGTTGGAAAAGGGTGTGGGTCAGAACAGGCAGTCACAGTGAATTATCCATGTTGCCCCTTTTAGGTATTATTACTAGCTTTCAACCCATAGCTGAGTACCCTTCTCTTGGGCAGTTTTCCCTGGAGATCGCATCACACTCATGTCAGAAACACCGAGGAGCTTCTGGGCTGAAAGAATTAGCCAGTGACATCATCATTTCTCTGAGAATGCCCAGTTGAGGCCTCCTTTTATGTCTCTAGAACGAGCTGGAGCAAAGGATGGGAGCTCACCCCTCCCCATGGCAGCACACAGGACTCGAATGTGGGCGTGATAACCTCCAACCAATATTTTAACTGTGCAAGCCATCATGCTCCCATTCCCTGGGGATTGTCAAAACAGACCGTCCTCAACTTATAATTATTCATTTAATGTTCCAAGGCCCTGAACAAAGTTACTATTCTCTCGCAGGTCCTCCCACTTACAACAACCACAGTATCTCTACAGACATATGATCAAAATTCAGATGCTTGGCAACCAGCATGTATTTACAATAGTTACAGCATCACATGATCGCCATTTGGGACCTTCTCAGCTGCTTCCAGAAAGCAAAATCAATGAGAGAAGAAGGATTCCCTTAATACCTGTATAATTCACTTAACTGCAATGATTTGTTTAACATTCGTTTGGCAAAAGAGGTTATAAAATTGGGTGTGATTTGCTGATCAATTGAAAATCCAGTTCCAATTGCAGTCATAAATCAAGGACCAACAGGAGTCTTGCTCTTCAACCTATTTGCTAAACCTATTCTGACAATGTCAAGAGGTCTTTGTTATGGTTTCGGTCTTGTGTGTGGTGTGTTGTGTGAAGCCCTATTGGAGTGTCACCATGACCTATGGCTTGGTTCATAACATCAACTCAACCAGTGGTGGTCGTCCAATAAACCATGTTGAATCAAATGATAATTTAGCATGTTTCAACCTGCTAGAAGGTGGCACGAGTTTCTCCACTTTCTTCTAAGAATTTTTTTTTAATTACATTTATATGCCGCCCTTCTCCGGAGACTCAGGGCGGCTTACAATTTTTGGGATACAACCCAGTGTGCTCAGCAATAGCCTTCATTCCATTGTATATGCCTGCTTATTACTAAATGGCATTTTTACAAAGTCAGCTTATTGCCCCCAACAATCTTGGGTCCTCAAGTTACCTACCCCGAGAGGATGGAAGGCTGAGTCAACCTTGAGCCTGGTGGGATTCGAGCCTACAGCAGTTGTAGGCAGCTGGACCTTAAGTGCAGGCAATTAACAGCCTGAGCCACCAAGGCCCTATTTGAGATAGCATCTTCCAATGAGAATCATTCAGGATTTGCAGAAATGCAAATGTTTCAGATTTCAAATTCCCACCATCAGATGAGAAGCTTGCTAAACAAGGAGAATTGTTACTACTTGACTTATGTAACGAGGAATGGGGCAAGAGTGCATTTTTCCTCCACCAGAAGCCTATTTATATTTAGCTTATGAATATGCTGATGACTTTCTGCTCAGGATCCCAGGCCAACACCAACCAGAGCCACCATGAAGCCTCGTGGATTACTGTGTCCATGCAGAGATCAAAGGAACATTGACACTAATCTTTGATTGAACATTCAGATGTCCTTGACCAAGCGCTTAATCCTCCTTCCCACACAGCTCTGCCCTGCAGGTAAAAAGTCTGAGCTCCACCCCAAATTCTCTCCTACCGTATCTCTATGGATTGTTGGCCTGATGTGACCTATCTTGATGAACAGCCAGATACCTGGCCTTTGGACACAGCAAACAAAAAAGAATATTTATCGCTGACCCCCAAGAAACAACATTCTGGCAGAAAGGAAAAGCAGCTCACCCCTCTTTCAGAACATGAAAAAAATGGATTTTTGACCTCTTGGGGGATCCATTTCTCTATTTGAATCAATGAAACAACTCTAATGGGTTTAGCCAATTGTACAGGAATGGCCCAAGCACTACTACCCATCACCACCATGTTCCATCAGGGTGAACTTTTTCCAATCATCTCCTCCTCCTCCAAGAGTGAAGAATAGAATAGAATAACAAAGTTGAAAGGGACCTTGGAGGTCTTCTAGTCCAACCCCCCTGCCTAGGCAGGAAACCCTACACCACTTCAGACAAATGGTTATCCAATATCTTCTTTAAAACTTCCAGTTTTGGAATGTTTACAACTTCTGGAGCCAAGCAGTTCTACTGATTAATTGTTCCAACTGTCAGGAAATTTCTCCTTAGTTTTAGGTTGCTTCTATCCTTGATCAGTGTTTTTTTAATCAAGTTTTTAATTTTATTGTTTGTACATACCAATGCATGAATGGTGTGGGTATCATACATACCCACTGAATGACTGGGTATCATACATTTCCATACAAATAAGCATAATATTCATAGTTGTTTACATTTCTCTTTCATTATTTCATATTATTGACACATACCCTTACTACCACCCTTCCGTTCCTAAACCTTTCTCTTATTCTTTCATATGTCTTAATCTATTAATATATATATACTATTATTCCCCTCTTATTTCTATCTCCATTTTAACTTATTTTTCCCACCTTACACTGAGGAAATTTCTCCTTAGTTCTATGTTGCTTCTCTCCTTGATGAGTTTCCATCCATTGCTTCTTGTCCTGCCTTCTGGTGCTTTGGAGAATAGATTGACTCCCTCTTCTTTGGGGCAGCCCCTGAGATATTGGAAGACTGCTATCATGTCATCCCTAGTCCTTCTCTTCATCAAACTAGACATACCCAATTCCAGCAACCATTCTTCATATGTTTTTGCCTCCAGTCCCCTAATCATCTTGGTTGCTCTTCTCTGCACTCTTTCTAGAGTCTCAACCTCTTTTTTACATCATGGTGACCAAAACTAGATGCAGTATCCCAAGAAGCATGGCTACAGGGCTACAAACTTTGGCCTAGTGGAGTGGTCCGATCTGAGTGGTCCCCACTTAAAACTGGGAATCATATCAATGCGTGATTGATCTTACTGTACAAAATTAAAGCCCCTCCTGAACTTCTGATGACCACATGGATCTGTTCGTAGAGAAATGGTTTGCCCTTCCTTTCATCCAAGATGGGTTTGGGAGGTTTTTTCCCCCACTAACCTATAACCCTGGACATTCTCATCCAGCTTACTAACCAGACTTGACCCTGCTTAGCTTCCAAGACCACAAAAAGCCAAAAGCTCTGTGTTGCCACCTACTGAGTAGAAGGTACTAGAGTCCAAATCCAGCCATCCTCCACCATTTAGTTCTGGGTGCCCTAGATGAAAAGAGTTGCATCAACACTATTTGCTTTCACGTACTTCAGAAATCAAGTCTGGAGTCTTCGATACGCACAGCTGATTCACAAGTTGCTACTCCTATTGTATTCTGCATTATCCATTATTTTTCACATTCCATCTTGTGGGAAAAATAAAGCACACTCTGCTCTATAGTTGTAGTAACTATCTTTCAAATCAGCACTCAAGTACTGCTTTTGAGCTGCTGTTAAGCAACAGGATAATTTGCAACCACGTTATAAGGTCTTGCAACCGAGACAAACTAACAGAAATCAAAACATTCAGGAGCGTCTCTCGAGTGCCACCTGCTGGTCCATGGCCCACAGCCATGGATGAGAGCGAGTTTCTCCAGGTGTAAAATCCATCAACCTTCAGGGCCCATGTGAGCCTGGCCTGTTGGTAGCTGACGTGGAGAAGAAGAGTGCCTGATGGATTGGTAACCAGAACAGGAGAGAATAAGAGTTGGAAGGGATCTTGGGAGTTCTAATCCAACCCTCTATTGAAGCAGGAGACCCTACACCATTTCAAATAGCTGTCCAGTCTCTTCTTAAAAGCCTCCAGTGATGAAGCACCCACAACTTTTGGACACAAGCCATTCCACTGATTCACTGTTCTGTCAGGAAATTTCTCATTAGTCCTAGGTTGCTTCTCTCCTTGATTAGGGTCCATCCTTGCCTTCTGGTGCTTTGGAGAATCGCTTGACGCCCTCTTCTTTGGGGCAGCCCCTGAAATACTGGAACATTGCTACCATGTCAACCCTCGACCTTCTTTTCACCAGACTAGTTGTACCCAGTTCCTGCAATTGTTCTTCATATGTTTGAGCCTCCAGCCCCCCTAATCATCTTGGTTGCTCTTCTCTGCACTTTTTCAATGATTTCAATGAGTTTAAATGATGACGTCAGAAGCTGAAGTTGAAACAAGTTGTCTTGTTTTCCAGATGACCGTCAAATTTGATCTAATCTGCTAGTCCACCGGGGTTGATCAGATGCTGCTCTTTAGACTAGATTCTTATGGCCTCCCTGGTCCCTCTCAACTCTAAGGGGTGAGCTCACACATCGCCTTGACCCAGGTTAGGTCAAGAACCAGCAGTTACATCCACCCAACGTAACTAAGTATAATTAGTGTCAAGCTGAGTTCTCCTGTTGTAGCTTAGTGGGGCGTGCAACCTCCTGGCTAGTTTACAATCCGGGTATTGTGTGAATCTAGAAAATAGATTCATTCAGGAACTTTCTTAAGCAGGTCATGTGAACACTGCCTGTAATTCTGGGACTACTTCCCTACTCTCTGAGGGATTGAGAAAGGGGAAGATAAGGCTTGCTATTCATATTTTTTTGTTTACATAATCTTTCTTTTTGTTTTACTGGATCTCTCAGATATTTTGCTGGTTTCAAACTTCCCAAGCTGTGGATTCGCTCCACCCATTCACCCTTCAAATATTCCGTTTTTTCTTCTTGTTTCCCCTCCCTCCCTGACCTATAAAGATTGGGTTATCTTTATGCAAGGAAATCCCCATTTCTTTCTTTCTTTCTCTCTCTCTCTCTCCTGCCTAGGCCAAGCTCCAATTTCAGCTTGTTAGCTTCAACTGGGAAGTGAATTTCTTTGAACTCGCCTTGAATTAATGTCTCCATGGCAATGGGTCAGCAGTTTTGTCTTCCCTGAGCTGCTCTTTGCCTTCCCCCACCCAAGAGGATTGAGGGGGGGACTCGGGGTGAGGTGGGGAGAGAAAAGAGGCAGGGGGGAAGGGCGCTGCACCTTGAACAAGTTAAGCTCGGGCTGAGAAAAACTTGCGGTGGACAAAGGTTGAAGGTTCAAGACGGTGAACCTTGTCCGAAGCAATTTAATTGCAGTCAGTCTGAATTGCTCCCTCCGACAGCAGAAACGAAAAGCTAAATTGAAGGGGCCAAACTTACTACCGGTAGTCCTCCAGACGTATGACCCCCCAATGGAGTCCAAAATGTCCATCGCTCAGTGAGGCATTTGTTAAGGGAGCTTTGCCCCCATTTTATGACCTTTCTGGCCACAGTTGTGAAACAAATCACTTTGCAGTGGACAAGTTAGTAATCCAGTTGTGTAGTGAATCTGTCTTCACCATTGATTTGTCAGAAGCAGAGGTGGGTATTCAGGCGGCTCTGACCGGGTCTGGAGAACCGGTAGCGGAAATTTTGAGCAGAGAACCGGCCAATACCGCCTCTGACTTGCCCCACCCCCATCTATTCTCTGCCTCCCACTGAGTCCCAGCTGATTGGCTGGGTCTTCTTTGGTTGCCCTGCCCAGGAGAATGGAGCTGGAAAGCAGGTTAGTGGGGTGAGGAGGGAATGGGATTTTGCAGTATCCTTCCCCTGCCACACCCACCAAGACACACCCACCAAGCCACGCCCACCAAGCCACACCCACAGAACCGGTAGTAAAAAAAATTTGAATCCCACCACTGATCAGAAGGTCACAAAGGGGGATTATGGGACCCCAAGAGAAAAATGTGAGTCGGTGCCCAAGCCTCTGGATTTGGATCATGTGAGCACAGAGATTCTGCAACCGTCATATGTGCAAAACATGTTCCAAGTCCCATTTTTTAGTGCCGTTGTAACTTCGAGCAGTCAGTCAACAAACTGTTGTACATCAAGGACTAGCAGTATAGAGTGAATGAGTGAATGAGTACAGAGGTTCATCTCAGCTCCTTCACCTTGGCCTTGATTACATCTGGAGACTGTGTTTTCCCTCCGTTCAATCCCAGTCCACAACTACATTCCAACTTCTTCTTTTTTAAAGGTTTATTTTTATTTTTATTATGAACATACATATTTTATGAGCCTTGCATTAACTGGGTCAATTCTTTTTGAGGCAACAATAACTATACAAATAGATGTATGCAGTTCTAATCTTCCTACTTCCACAATTTCAACAGGACTGACCTCTTTTCAGAATCCATTTCTCATTTTCCCATTCCTTCATTTCAACATAAATGACATTTCTTTGCATCTTGTATTTATAATCCCTAAATACCGTTCTTTAATACATTCTAAGAATGATTCAGAGTTCCACCATCACTTCAATATTCCAAATATTCCAAATATAGAAAAATAACTTTGGCCACGGCATACAAGGAAAACTTTGTAAGGTGTTTTACAGGTGGCATCTTCCTCCAGGGAGACTTTCCAAAATGTTCAAAAGTCTATCTCCAAATTGTTGGAAGTGCAAAGATGTATCAGGCACATATTTTCACATGTGGTGGACCTGCAATGCTGCAGGTGCTGTTTGACACTTTTAAGTCCTACATTACTTGGGGCCAAGTTACTAGTGGGACCATATCTCCTCATTGGTTTCTGCTCTACTACATCTGGCAAAGTGGACATGATCATTTTCAGGGGTGGGCTTCAAAAGTATCAGCAACATGGGTGGAACAAATGCTGGGAGAGTGTATTCCATTTAAGCCAGAATTTTTTCTCCTAGGAATAATACCAGACGGATATAGGAAGGACTTAATTTATCTAATAGTACATGTGTTGATGGAAGCTAGAATAATATATGTGCAATACTGGAAGAAAGAAAGCATACCACAAGAAACAAAGATAATAAGGAAAATTATGACCTATGCAGAATTGGAAAGGTTAACCCTAGAATTAAAAAACAAGGGGGGAGTCTGAGTATTATGAAACATGGAATAAATTCTATCAGTGGTTACATAGAAGGCTGCAAGGTCGGAACATAAGTAAGTATGATGATTAGAATAATTAGCAAACAATGTATCCAACAAGAGGATTGTAAATGGTGAATTAACATTTACATATGTATAACAATTGTAACGCCTGAATGGCTGCACCGTGTTGTATTCTTATAATTAAAATTAAAAAATAAATAAATGAAAAAAATATTCCAAATGGGTAGGGTTAATAATAACGCTAAATATTACACTCCAACTTCTGACATCTGGATTCTTGCCCCTTCAGGCAAGGTCTTCCCCCACTTTGGCTAATCGCTGCAGCCCGTTTTTAAAATAAATTTTGAAAAAGCCAGCGTTCCCTCCCACCTCTCCAAGCTGTGGAATAAATAATCTTCAAATAAAGGACTGGTTCATTCCCTTTCATGAATTTCTCCCACTCCTTGCGGGCTCTGACCATCGGCAACAATATGTGTGCTTTTTGTGTTTTTCTCCCCACCCCATCCTGATGATCTTTGTAACAAGACGTTCAAGTAGCAGGAAGGGAAAAGTTTGTACTTTGGCATGCCAATCCCTGCCCTGGAACACTGAGAGGTCTTATGATTTTTCTGAGAAGTTGTAAACCTCCCGCCTTAATCGGTCTCCTGTCTTTTTTCAACATTAGGTGAAGGTAAAGTTCCCCTCGGACATACGTGCCATCGTTTCCAACTCTAGGGAGTGGTGCTCATCTCCGTTACAAAGCCAAAGAGTCAGCGCTGTCCGAAAACGTCTCGGTGGTCATGTGGCTCGCATGACTAAATGCCTTCGAAGGCGCATGGAACGCGGTTACCTTCCCACCAAAGGGGTCCCTATTTTTCTACTTGCATTTTTTTAATGTGCTTTTGAACTGCTAGGTTGGCAGAAGCTGGGACAAGGAATGGGAGCTCACTCCGTTATGCGGCGCTAGGGGTTCGAACCACCAAACTGCCGACCTTTCTGATCGACAAGCTCGGCATCTTAGTCACTGAGCCACCGCGTCCTTAAGTCTTCAACATTGTCGGTTCTGCAAAAATGCTGGATTTACTCATTGGGCTAGCCTCTGGCTCATTTACACCCGGGGTGTCAAACTCAAGGCCCGGGGGCTGGATCCAGCCCATGGGGTGCTTAGATCTGGCCCATGAGGCCACCCTGGAAACAGCAAAGGACTGGCCCGTGGTGCCTCTGCCAGTGAAAATGGAGCTCAGGAGGCCGCCTGCAGCCCTCCTGAGTTCTGCTTTTGCTGGTAGTGGGTGGTAGGAGGCCGTCGCAGCTGAAAATGGAGTTTGGGAGCCCGTTTTCACTGGCAGACTGTTCAGGCCACCACAGGCACTGACATGAGTGATGTTGACCTGGCCCCCAAGGTCAACTACAACCCCGATGGGGCCCTCAATGAAATTGAGCTTGACACCTATGATTTACACCATCATTGCTGACTCAATCATTTATTAGAACCACTTTGGTTTAGTGGTGAAGGCACCAGGCTATAATGTAGAAGACTGGGAGTTCTAGTCCTGCATTAGACATGAAAGCTGGCTGGGTGACTTTGGGCCAAAATCCAGGAGACTGGGAGTTCTAGTCCCACTTAAGCATGAAAGCTGGCCGGATGACTTTGGGCCAATCACTAGTAGACTGGGAATTCTAGTCCTGCATTAGGCATGAATGCATGATTTTGCGTCAATCACCAGTAGACTATGAGTTCTAACCTCATCTTAAGTATGAATATGAGTGGGTGACTTTGGGCCCCGGGTGACTTTGGGCCCTTCACTAGGAGACTGGGAGTTCTAGTCCTACATTAGGCACAAAAGCCAGCTGGGTGTCTCTGGGCCAGTCACTCTCTCTCAGCCCAACTCTTGGAAAAAAACTAAACTAAACCAGGCACTATTTCAACATAACTAATTAACTAAACACGAGAACTCCCCACTAATTAATAATCTCCCTCTTCTCTATGACCATTTGCAGGCAAGTTTTGGAAAGCAAAAAAGTTTGCAGCTGCCTTCAGAAATTGTAATTTACAAGCTGCAGTACAGCAAATCCCAGCTTTAAGAAACCTTCCAGTTTAAGGACAACCCATAGTTAAGAACTCAGCCTATTATAGAAAAATTTGAGTTAAATATACAATGATTCAGGTCAAATACACAATAGTTTGAATTTATTACACAATCCTACTTATACAGTATTATACAATTATGTGTGTTCCCGTTTACATGTAAATTGCAGTTAGGGACAGAGCTTGGAATGGAATTCCCTTCTTAAATTGCAGACTATCTGTGGCAATTTTCCTGCATTGTAGTGAGCCAAAACCAGCCCTCCTCAGTTGGGCTCTGTTAAATGTAGAGACCCAACCTTCTTCCTTAAGATGATGAGCAGAGGGCTGTTCACAAAGGACAGTCAACCTTTGCTTAGGAGGAAGTTACTTTGCTGCCTTCTAAGCAATCATCTCAAAGGGCACCACCAGATTTCAAGAAAATCATCAACCACTTCCCTCCAATGTATTTAAGTTGGGTGTAGGCATCCAAAACACGTCCAGCTAACCAATGAGTTACATAGAATTGAGAGTTACAAGGACCTTGGAGGTCCTATAGTTCAACCCCTGCTGGACCAGAAGACCCTACACCATTCCAGACAAATGGCAATCCAGTCTCTTAAAAGCCTCCAGTGATGGAGCACCCATAACTTCTAGGGACAAGCTGTTCCACTGATGGATTGTTCTCAAAGTTAGGAAATTTCTCTTTAGTTCTAGCTTGCTTCTCTCCTTTGTTAGTTTCCATCCATTGCTTCTTGTCTGGCCTTTTGGAGAATAGCTTGAGCCCCTCATCTTTATGGCAGCCTCTCAAATATTGGAAGGCTATCGTGACTCCACTAGTTCTTCTTTTCACTACCTGCCATCCTTCTTCATATGGTTTAGCCTCCAGACCCGTAATCATCTTTGTTGCTCTTCTCTGGACTGTTTCCAGAGTCTCTGCATCTTTTCATATTGTGTTGATCAAAACTGGACGCACTATTCCAAACATGGCCTTGTCTGCAACACAGTGGTGGGATTCAGCCAGTTCGCACTGGTTCAACAGAACCGGTTGTTAACTTTCTGAGCGGTTTGGTGAACTGGTTGTTGGCAGAAATCATGAGGGCAGAGAACCGGTGGTTAAATTATTTGAATCCTACCACTGCTGCAACACCTTTCAGATTAGAGTGAAAGTCTCTCTCTCTCTCTCTCTCTCTCTCTCTCTCTCCTCCAAGTTCAGAATCTGGTTTTTCATTTAGTGGGATGGAAAAGTGTTTTGTCTGGAAGACTGGATCAGAAGGTTTTGTCTGGATCAACCCTGGATGGAACATTTCCATCCTTGCTGGAAAACACTCCTGATGCAACCAGATAGAGAAAACTGCACATGTTCCATGGAACTTGAGAAGGAATCCTATCAGGGCCACCGAGCTGGCAAGGAAAGAGGAGCTCCCTTCCAACTGAACCCACGGCCAGCTCAGTCTGACCCATCCATCCGTCTTCCAGAACAGCTGTTTGATTCTGGGTCTACCTCCATCCCCCTTTCCTGTTCCCCAGCATCTTTGCAGCTGGATCCGGCCAGCCATTCTCATTCCTGGTTAATGAGAAACTCCTGGACTTTGGCTCTGGCAGCAAAACTGCTGGAGAAAGAATGGGAGTGGAGACTGAAGCTACCCAAAGTCAGCAGTGGCTCTGCCCCACCCCAGCTTCGTCTGAACACCCCTGGTTCAGTCTGGGTTGGGGGCCCAAGAGAAGTGGCAACTCTTCCATGAGAAAGGGTAACCTCAACCCCAGGTGAATGGGGATGTTCTATCAAGACCACACTTGGAATATTGCATCCAATTTTGGTCGCCACCATATAAAACAAAGATGTTGAGACTCTAGAAAGAGTGCAGAGAAGAGCAACAAAGATGAGAGCTAGCCAAGGGGATGATGCCATAGCAAAATAGCAATAGCACCTAGACTTATATACCACTTCATAGTGCTTTACAGCCCTCTCTAAGCGGTTTACATAGTCAGCATATGGCCCCCAACAGTCTGGGTCATTTTACCCACTGCGGAAGGATGGAAGGCTGAGTCAACCTTGAGCCTGGTGGGATTTGAACTGCCAAATTGCAGGCAGCCGATAACAGAAGTCACTTACAGTACAGCACTCTAACCACTGTGCCACCGAGGCCATCCGTGTGGTTCTAGTTTGATTCCAATATTTCAGGGGCTGCCACAAAGATGAGGGGGTCAACCTATTCTCCAAAGCACTTCAAGGCAGGACAAGAAGCAATGGGTGGAAAGTAATCAAGGAAACCAACCAAGAACTAAGGAGAAAATTCCTGAGAGTGAGAACAATTAACCAATGGAAGGACTTGCCTCCAGAAGTTACAGAGTTGGAAGTGGGTCTTGTAGGTCATCTAGTCCAACCCCCCACCCACCCAAGCAAACCCTACACCATTCCTGACAGATGACAGTCCAGTCTCTTCTTGAAAACTTCCAGTGATGAAGCTCCCACAACTTCTGTTCCATTGGTTCATTGCCCCGTCAGAAAATTTCTCCTTATTTCCAGGTTGAATCTCTCCTTGTTCAGTTTCCATCCATTATTCTTTGCCTGGCCTTCAGGGTCTTTGGAAAATAGCTTGAGCCCCTCCTCCTCTGTGGCAACCCCTCAAATATTGGAAGACTGCTCTCCTGTCTCCCCTGGTCCTTCTCTTCACTAGACTAGCCAGGCCCAGTTCCTGCAACCGTTCATCATAGGTTTTAATTCAGATTTTTAAGAAGAGATTGGACAACCATTTCTCTGAAATGGTATAGGATTTCCTGCTTAAACAGGGGGTTGGTCTAGAAGGCCTCCAAGGTCCCTTCCAACTCTGTTACTTCATCAGCCAGGGTTTAAGGCAGCTTCTGAGTTACAAAAGGAAGAACAACTATTTTTATTTATTTTTTTTGCTATGGAGAAGGGCAAAAGAAAGAATACAGATTTGAGGCAGGCATTGTCTTGGGACACCAGCAGAGAAAAATTAGAATGCTTCACTCCCCCCTGTGTGTTATGAATCTTGGAGGTGGGGGGAATCAGAGAGAAAATATTGTTGCAAATGTTGTTATTCCTGGCCTCTGCTCAGCAGGGTGGAGGGAGGAGACGGGGAGATGCTGGCCAGGGCTGCTGCTTTCCTGCCCTGGCTTATATACTTTGATGGGTTCCTGGATAGGCGACTTGGCACTCAGGCCGAGCAAATGGCAGCAAAGTGGACTGGTGCCAACTCTGAACTGCCACATCAGCAGCAGCAGCGGAGGCAGAGCAAGGACCACGAGCCGTCAAGCTGGCCTCGAGGGTAATGGGGCCAGCCAGGCGTGGTTTGCTGGCCAAGCTCCAGCAACCATCCTTGGGGCTTCAGATGCAGAAGAGGAGAGGAGGCTGCTGTGGTTTGGGGTGGGGATGGCGGGGGAGGAACATCTGCCATGGCATAATGGAGAATCCGAGGGTGGGCCGAGGTCCAGAGCCAGACAGAGGCGCTAGGGCCTCCTCACTTGCTTGCAGTTGCTTGCCTCTGGTTTGGTGGGAGGCTGTTTATTGCTCCCCTGATCGGGCCTTGGGAGCACTCGCTGGGCAGAGTAGACAACCTGGAGCAAGAGGGGATGGGCTGGAGGGGAAACAGGAACTCAGATCTGGGATCAGGCAGGGAAGCAGGAGGTCCAGCTGGAACTGAGGCAGACAGAGGGCCGCCCACTCGCAGCAACTTAACCCTGCAGAACTCAGCTGAGAAGATCTGCAGAGCAACTGGGGTTGGAATGGTTGGGGAAGGAAGGAAGGAAGGAGGAAGGAAGGAAGGAAGGAAGGAAGGAAGGAAGGAAGGAAGGAAGGAAGGAAGGAAGGAAGAATCTAATCTATGATAGATAAAGATTAACAGAGTTGGAAGTTGTAGATCATCTAGTTCAACTCCCCTGCCCAAGCAGGAAACCTTACACCATTTCTGACGGATGGCAGTCCAGTCTCTTCTTGAAAGCTTCCAGGGATGAAGCTCCCACAACAGCCCACGACTGAATCTTCATCAACAAGCGAGGGTGGAAGTTTGTCTCCCAGGATGAAAATGTAAAAGGCTGTGATTGAAACAATTGGCTGGAAGAATTAGGGCTACCATTTGAATTCAGGCCAGGAGATGCTAGCTATGTTCTCTGGTTCTTCCATCCCTGAAGATTGATTCTGCACTCTGGCTGTTACCTGACTTTGGAGAACCGGCCTGCTTTTAAAATCTGTTCACTGGATCCTTTCATTGTTACCCAGTAGATCACTCTGCTCAAGGGCTAGTGTTATAAACACCATTAATTTTATTAAACAAATTTACAGAGCCTCCCAACTCACACATAGGTGACTCTGGGTGGCTTACAACATTAAAAATATAATATATTATGATAACCCACAAAAACCCTCATCGCTACCTCCCATGGCACCAATGATTGGCCTAACATTACCCTGCTGGCTTTTGTGCCTAAGGCAGGACTAGAACTTCCCATCTCCTGGTGATTGATCAAAGTCACCCAGCTGGCTTTCATGGCTAACACAGGACTAGAAGTCCCCATCTCCTGGTGATTGGTCCAAAATCACCCAGTCGGCTTTCATGGCTAAAGCAGAACTAGAACTCCCCATCTCCTGGTGATTGGTCCAAAGTCACCCAGCTGGCTTTCATGGCTAAGGCAGGACTAGAACTCCCCATCTCCTGGTGATTGGCCCAAAGTCACCCAGCTGGCTTTCATGGCTAAGGCAGGACTAGAACTCCCCGTCTCCTGGTGATTGGTCCAAAGTCACACAGCTGTCTTTCATGCCTAAGGCAGAACTAGAACTCCCCATCTCCCTGGCATTAGTCCAAAGTTACCCAGCTGGCTTTCATGTCTAAGGCAGCACTAGAACTCAGTCTCCTGGTTTCTAACCTGGTGCCTTAACAACTAGACCAAACTGGCTAAATTCATGGATGGTGGCATTCAGAATTCCATGGTGACTCAAAGGCATCCCCTTCACAACTAGCCATAAATGGCTAGTTTATTAAATTATTGTTGTGTGTTTTACTTTGATAAGCCGCCCGAGTCCTTGGAGAGGGGGCTGCATATAAGTCGAATTAATAAATAATAAATAAATAAATGTTGGTGTGCGATTTGCCAGAGAGTTTCAATGGGTTGGAATTACTAGAGCAAAGGCACTGTTTCTTTTTTTGTGTGTCATCTGTATTTTGGATGACAAAAAAAATGGATTTCCCCCTCCTTTCTGTGTTTTATCTTTGTTTTACCCTTCCTGGCAGCCATGAAAGCATCTTCCACAGAGCCCATCTTGGTCTCCTAGAAGCTGAAAAGGCTTGAAAAACCTTGTTGGATGCAATGAGGAGGAAATAACCCCCTCCATTCCAGTCACAACCGCATGGCTGCTGCTAGTTGGATCCAGATGTTGAGACGGGGACTCCCACAAACATAATACAGCAACAAGATCCCAGGCCACATGTTCTCCAGCAGAGCAGCCATTGGACACCAGGCACTATCTGTAGGTGGCCTGCTGGGAAGAGATATGGGAAAGCATGAAAGGAGACATTCTCAAGTCTGGTTTTAATCATCCAGACTCACCACACTCTCTCTCTCTCTTGGGCTCTGCTGATAAGGTCTCCAAGGATACCATCAGAGAGGTGGGATGCTCGGATGGGGTGTTCCTCTGGAAGCCAGCTGAATCTAGGAAATTTCATGGCAGAGGGTGTTGGAATGATAGTCACCTAACAGTTGGGTTAGCAATATATAAACCAGGATAGTAAATTGATATTGTATCTTTAAGAGAATGCTGATTGTGATTGGCTGAAGTTTCTGCCAATGGCCATAAGATGGGAGAAACGGCCATAAGAGGGAAAACTTGGTGTCTGGAGCGGAGGAGCAAACCTGAGGTGGGCCAGAGCACTTACTATGGCGTTGCCTGCAGGAAAAAAAACCACCTCGGAGAAGGCAGAAGTAAGAAGAAATTCTACTAATTAATACCCGCGTTCCCCAAAAATAAGACCTAGTTTTGTTTTTCTTTTGGGGCCCAAAATAAGCACTCGGGATTTTATTTTGGAGGGTGTCTAATTTTGTTTTAAATCACGATTTTTTAAAATGAATGAGTAGACTCCAAACTCATATTTCATTACTTTCAGTCAACACAGGGGTGGGAATAGGGATCGGATTGAGACCAAACACTTTCTCTCCTGGGTATTTCTTCCTTAACTTCTGCCTTCTCGAGATGTAATTTTTTTCTTTGTAGGCAATGCCCATAGAACTTTCCACTTTCAGAGAAGGTTGCAGTGGTGGGATTCAAAATTTTTTACTACCGATTCTGTGGGCATGGCTTGGTGGGCGTGGCTCAGTGGGCATGGCAGGGGAAGGTTACTGCAAAATCCCATTCCCCCCCCCCACTAACCTGCTTTCAGCTCGTTCTCCTGTGCAGGGCAACCAAAGAAGACCCAGCTGATCAGCTGGGACTCAATGGGAGGCAGAGAATAGATGGAGGCACGGCCAGTCAGAGGTGGGATTTGCCAGTTCTGCAAACTATTCAAAATTTCTGCTACCAGTGATTCTCCAGAACTGGTCAGAACCAGCTGAATACCACCACTGGAAGGTTGCCATCCACCAAACCTGGTAACTCCATCAAGGAGAAACTTTGCGTAGGAACCAAAGCCCAGCCACTCCCCTGTTCCCCTGATTGATCAGGCCTTCTAGGATGCCCTGAGATGATTCAAATGCCCAGTCAAGACATATTAAAGCTACAACTTGCTTTCAATGCAGATGGATTTCAGCTTTGGGGTTGTCCAAGTCAGGAGTCTCCAAAGTGAAGACTTGTGGACTTCAACTCGTTGATTCTTCAGCCAGCCATGCTGAGGAGAAGAGAAGATCACCATGATGGGGCTCCAGGAATTCGGGAGTTGAAGTCCACAAGTCTCAAGTTGCCAAGTTGGATGGTCCAATTTGTGGTCTAAATGGAAGTAGAATAGAATTCTGTATTGACCAAGTGTGATTGGACCAAGACAAATTCCTGGGTATCAATCACACTTGGCCAATAAAGAATTCTATTCTATTCATTTAGACCACAAATTGGACCATCAAACTTGGCAACTTGAAGACTGTGGACTTCAACTCCCAGAATTCCCCAGCCATCATGGGGCTCTTCTCTTCTCTCTCAGCATGGCTGGCTAAGAATTCTGGGAGTTGAAGTCCACAAGTCTTCAACTTTGGAGATCCCTGGTCTAGTGAATCGGACTTTAAAACAAAAGTCAATTAAATGAAGAACTAGACTCTTTTGACAATTTGTGTCCTAAGGGGAACTTCATGAGTTGGGATGCCAAAAAGAAAACATCTGGATGGGATCTTCCTTCCAAAGCCAAGTGTCTCTGCCCATTGACAATTTGGAGATCTTCTCAGAAGAAAGATCCTGCTGAGATCCTGCAGTATGTGCTCTCCCACTGATCCACAGCTTCTTGAAATTGGCTTCC
>CM019156.1:28271271-28287579 GCA_009733165.1 Naja naja | reverse complement strand
CCAAGCTGTGGAATAAATAATCTTCAAATAAAGGACTGGTTCATTCCCTTTCATGAATTTCTCCCACTCCTTATGGGCTCTGACCATCGGCAACAATATGTGTGCTTTTGTGTTTTTCTCCCCACCCCATCCTGATGATCTTTGTAACAAGACGTTCAAGTAGCAGGAAGGGAAAAGTTTGTACTTTGGCATGCCAATCCCTGCCCTGGAACACTGAGAGGTCTTATGATTTTTCTGAGAAGTTGTAAACCTCCATGTCGGTCTCCTGTCTTTTTTTCAACATTAGGTGAAGGTAAAGTTCCCCTCGGACATCGTGCCATCGTTTCCAACTCTAGGGGTGGTGCTCATCTCCGTTACAAAGCCAAAGAGTCAGCGCTGTCAGCGTCGGTGGTCATGTGGCTCGCATGACTAAATGCCTTCGGCGCATGGGCACCAGTTACCTTCCCACCAAAGGGGTCCCTATTTTTCTACTTGCATTTTTTAATGTGCTTTTGAACTGCTAGGTTGGCAGAAGCTGGGACAAGGAATGGGAGCTCACTTGTTATGCGGCGCTAGGGGTTCGAACCACCAAACTGCCGACCTTTCTGATCGACAAGCTCGGCATCTTAGTCACTGAGCCACCGCGTCCTTAAGTCTTCAACATTGTCGGTTCTGCAAAAATGCTGGATTTACTCATTGGGCTAGCCTCTGGCTCATTTACACCAGGTGTCAAACTCAAGGCCGGGGCTGGATCCAGCCCATGGGGTGCTTATCTGGCCCATGAGGCCACCTGGAAACAGCAAAGGACTGGCCCGTGGTGCCTCTGCCAGTGAAAATGGAGCTCAGGAGGCTGCCTGCAGCCCTCCTGAGTTCTGTTTTTGCTGGTAGTGGGTAGTAGGAGGCCGTCGCAGCTGAAAATGGAGTTTGGGAGCCCGTTTTCACTGGCAGACTGTTCAGGCCACCACAGGCTGACATGAGTGATTGACCTGGCCCCAAGGTCAACTACAACCCCGATGGGGCCCTCAATGAAATTGAGCTTGACACCTATGATTTACACCATCATTGCTGACTCAATCATTTATTAGAACCACTTTGGTTTAGTGGTGAAGGCACCAGGCTATAATGTAGAAGACTGGGAGTTCTAGTCCTGCATTAGACATGAAAGCTGGCTGGGTGACTTTGGGCCAAAATCCAGGAGACTGGGAGTTCTAGTCCCACTTAAGCATGAAAGCTGGCCGGATGACTTTGGGCCAATCACTAGTAGACTGGGAATTCTAGTCCTGCATTAGGCATGAATGCATGATTTTGCGTCAATCACCAGTAGACTATGAGTTCTAACCTCATCTTAAGTATGAATATGAGTGGGTGACTTTGGGCCCCGGGTGACTTTGGGCCCTTCACTAGGAGACTGGGAGTTCTAGTCCTACATTAGGCACAAAAGCCAGCTGGGTGTCTCTGGGCCAGTCACTCTCTCAGCCCAACTCTTGGAAAAAAACTAAACTAAACCAGGCACTATTTCAACATAACTAATTAACTAAACAGAACTCCCCTAATTAATAATCTCCCTCTTCTCTATGACCATTTGCAGGCAAGTTTTGGAAAGCAAAAAAGTTTGCAGCTGCCTTCAGAAATTGTAATTTACAAGCTGCAGTACAGCAAATCCCAGCTTTAAGAAACCTTCCAGTTTAAGGACAACCCATAGTTAAGAACTCAGCCTATTATAGAAAAATTTGAGTTAAATATACAATGATTCAGGTCAAATACACAATAGTTTGAATTTATTACACAATCCTACTTATACAGTATTATACAATTATGTGTGTTCCCGTTTACATGTAAATTGCAGTTAGGGACAGAGCTTGGAATGGAATTCCCTTCTTAAATTGCAGACTATCTGTGGCAATTTTCCTGCATTGTAGTGAGCCAAAACCAGCCCTCCTCAGTTGGGCTCTGTTAAATGTAGAGACCCAACCTTCTTCCTTAAGATGATGAGCAGAGGGCTGTTCACAAAGGATCAACCTTTGCTTAGGAGGAAGTTACTTTGCTGCCTTCTAAGCAATCATCTCAAAGGGCACCACCAGATTTCAAGAAAATCATCAACCACTTCCCTCCAAGGTATTTAAGTTGGGTGTAGGCATCCAAAACACCGTCCAGCTAACCAATGAGTTACATAGAATTGAGAGTTACAAGGACCTTGGAGGTCCTATAGTTCAACCCCCTGCTGGACCAGAAGACCCTACACCATTCCAGACAAATGGCAATCCAGTCTCTTAAAAGCCTCCAGTGATGGAGCACCCATAACTTCTAGGGACAAGCTGTTCCACTGATGGATTGTTCTCAAAGTTAGGAAATTTCTCTTTAGTTCTAGCTTGCTTCTCTCCTTTGTTAGTTTCCATCCATTGCTTCTTGTCTGGCCTTTTGGAGAATAGCTTGAGCCCCTCATCTTTATGGCAGCCTCTCAAATATTGGAAGGCTATCGTGACTCCACTAGTTCTTCTTTTCACTACCTGCCATCCTTCTTCATATGGTTTAGCCTCCAGACCCGTAATCATCTTTGTTGCTCTTCTCTGGACTGTTTCCAGAGTCTCTGCATCTTTTTCATATTGTGTTGATCAAAGCTGGACGCACTATTCCAAACATGGCCTTGTCTGCAACACAGTGGTGGGATTCAGCCAGTTCGCACTGGTTCAACAGAACCGGTTGTTAACTTTCTGGCGGTTTGGTGAACTGGTTGTTGGCAGAAATCATGAGGGCAGAGAACCGGTGGTTAAATTATTTGAATCCTACCACTGCTGCAACACCTTTCAGATTAGAGTGAAAGTCTCTCTCTCTTTCTCTCTCTCTCTCTCTCTCTCTCTCTCAAGTTCAGAATCTGGTTTTCATTTAGTGGGATGGAAAAGTGTTTTGTCTGGAAGACTGGATCAGAAGGTTTTGTCTGGATCAACCCTGGATGGAGCATTTCCATCCTTGCTGGAAAACACTCCTGATGCAACCAGATAGAGAAAACTGCACATGTTCCATGGAACTTGAGAAGGAATCTATCAGGGCCACTGAGCTGGCAAGGAAAGGGAGCTCCCTTCCAACTGAACCCACGGCCAGCTCAGTCTGACCCATCCATCCGTCTTCCAGAACAGCTGTTTGATTCTGGGTCTACCTCCATCCCCCCTTCCTGTTCCCCAGCATCTTTGCAGCTGGATCCGGCCAGCCATTCTCATTCCTGGTTAATGAGAAACTCCTGGACTTTGGCTCTGGCAGCAAAACTGCTGGAGAAAGAATGGGAGTGGAGACTGAAGCTACCCAAAGTCAGCAGTGGCTCTGCCCCACCCCAGCTTCGTCTGAACACCCCCTGGTTCAGTCTGGGTTGGGGGGCCCAAGAGAAGATGGCAACTCTTCCATGAGAAAGGGTAACCTCAACCCCAGGTGAATGGGGATGTTCTATCAAGACCACACTTGGAATATTGCATCCAATTTTGGTCGCCATACCATATAAAACAAAGATGTTGAGACTCTAGAAAGAGTGCAGAGAAGAGCAACAAAGATGAGAGCTAGCCAAGGGGATGATGCCATAGCAAAATAGCAATAGCACCTAGACTTATATACCACTTCATAGTGCTTTACAGCCCTCTCTAAGCGGTTTACATAGTCAGCATATGGCCCCAACAGTCTGGGTCATTTTACCCACTCGAAGGATGGAAGGCTGAGTCAACCTTGAGCCTGGTGGGATTTGAACTGCCAAATTGCAGGCAGCCGATAACAGAAGTCACTTACAGTACAGCACTCTAACCACTGTGCCACGAGGGCCATCCATGTGGTTCTAGCTTGATTCAATATTTCAGGGGCTGCCACAAAGATGAGGGGGTCAACCTATTTTCCAAAGCACTTCAAGGCAGGACAAGAAGCAATGGGTGGAAAGTAATCAAGGAAGACCAACCTGGAACTAAGGAGAAAATTCCTGAGAGTGAGAACAATTAACTAATGGGACTTGCCTTCAGAAGTTACAGAGTTGGAAGTGGGTCTTGTAGGTCATCTAGTCCAACCCCCCCCCCCAAGCAAACCCTACACCATTCCTGACAGATGACAGTCCAGTCTCTTCTTGAAAACTTCCAGTGATGAAGCTCCCACAACTTCTGTTCCATTGGTTCATTGCCCGTCAGAAAATTTCTCCTTATTTCCAGGTTGAATCTCTCCTTGTTCAGTTTCCATCCATTATTCTTTGCCTGGCCTTCAGGGTCTTTGGAAAATAGCTTGAGCCCCTCCTCCTCTCTGTGGCAACCCCTCAAATATTGGAAAGACTGCTCTCTGTCTCCCCTGGTCCTTCTCTTCACTAGACTAGCCAGGCCCAGTTCCTGCAACCGTTCATCATAGGTTTTAATTCAGATTTTTAAGAAGAGATTGGACAACCATTTCTCTGAAATGGTATAGGATTCCTGCTTAAACAGGGGTTGGTCTAGAAGGCCTCCAAGGTCCCTTCCATTCTGTTATTTCATCAGCCAGGGTTTAAGGCAGCTTCTGAGTTACAAAAGGAAGAACAACTATTTTTATTTATTTTTTTGCTATGGAGAAGGGCAAAGAAAGAATACAGATTTGAGGCAGGCATTGTCTTGGGACACCAGCAGAGAAAAATTAGAATGCTTCACTCCCCCCTGTGTGTTATGAATCTTGGAGGTGGGGGGAATCAGAGAGAAAAATATTGTTGCAAATGTTGTTATTCCTGGCCTCTGCTCAGCAGGGTGGAGGGAGGAGACGGGGAGATGCTGGCCAGGGCTGCTGCTTTCCTGCCCTGGCTTATATACTGATGGGTTCCTGGATAGGCGACTTGGCACTCAGGCCGAGCAAATGGCAGCAAAGTGGACTCCGGGTGCCAACTCTGAACTGCCACATCAGCAGCAGCAGCGGAGGCAGAGCAAGGACCACGAGCCAGTCAAGCTGGCCTCTCGAGGGTAATGGGGCCAGCCAGCGCGTGGTTTGCTGGCCAAGCTCCAGCAACCATCCTTGGGGCTTCAGATGCAGAAGAGGAGAGGAGGCTGCTGTGTGTTTGGGGTGGGGATGGCGGGAGGAGGAACATCTGCCATGGCATAATGGAGAATCCGAGGGGTGGGCCGAGGTCCAGAGCCAGACAGAGGCGCGAGGGCCTCCCTCACTTGCCTTGCAGTTGCTTGCCTCTGGTTTGGTGGGAGGCTGTTTATTGCTCCCCTGATCGGGCCTTGGGAGCACTCACTGGGCAGAGTAGACAACCTGGAGCAAGAGGGGATGGGCTGGAGGGGGAAACAGGAACTCAGATCTGGGATCAGGCAGGAAAGCAGGAGGTCCAGCTGGAACTGAGGCAGACAGAGGGCAGCACTGCAGCAACTTAACCCTGCAGAACTCAGCTGAGAAGATCTGCAGAGCAACTGGGGTTGGAATGGTTGGGGAAGGAAGGAAGGAAGGAAGGAAGGAAGGAAGGAAGGAAGGAAGGAAGGAAGGAAGGAAGGAAGGAAGGAAGGAAGGAAGAATCTAATCTATGATAGATAAAGATTAACAGAGTTGGAAGTTGTAGATCATCTAGTTCAACTCCCCCTGCCCAAGCAGGAAACCTTACACCATTTCTGACGGATGGCAGTCCAGTCTCTTCTTGAAAGCTTCCAGGGATGAAGCTCCCACAACAGCCCACGACTGAATCTTCATCAACAAGCGAGGGTGGAAGTTTGTCTCCCAGGATGAAAATGTAAAAGGCTGTGATTGAAACAATTGGCTGGAAGAATTAGGGCTACCATTTGAATTCAGGCCAGGAGATGCTAGCTATGTTCTCTGGTTCTTCCATCCCTGAAGATTGATTCTGCACTCTGGCTGTTACCTGACTTTGGAGAACCGGCCTGCTCTTTTAAAATCTGTTCACTGGATCCTTTCATTGTTACCCAGTAGATCACTCTGGCTCAAGGGCTAGTGTTATAAACACCATTAATTTTATTAAACAAATTTACAGAGCCTCCCAACTCACACATAGGTGACTCTGGGTGGCTTACAACATTAAAAATATAATATATTATGATAACCCACAAAAACCCTCATCGCTACCTCCCATGGCACTAATGATTGGCCTAACATTACCCTGCTGGCTTTTGTGCCTAAGGCAGGACTAGAACTCCCCATCTCCTGGTGATTGGATCAAAGTCACCCAGCTGGCTTTCATGCCTAACACAGGACTAGAAGTCCCCATCTCCTGGTGATTGGTCCAAAGTCACCCAGCTGGCTTTCATGGCTAAGGCAGAACTAGAACTCCCCATCTCCTGGTGATTGGTCCAAAGTCACCCAGCTGGCTTTCATGGCTAAGGCAGGACTAGAACTCCCCATCTCCTGGTGATTGGATCAAAGTCACCCAGCTGGCTTTCATGGCTAAGGCAGGACTAGAACTCCCCGTCTCCTGGTGATTGGTCCAAAGTCACACAGCTGTCTTTCATGCCTAAGGCAGAACTAGAACTCCCCATCTCCTGGCGATTAGTCCAAAGTTACCCAGCTGGCTTTCATGTCTAAGGCAGCACTAGAACTCAGTCTCCTGGTTTCTAACCTGGTGCCTTAACAACTAGACCAAACTGGCTAAATTCATGGATGGTGGCATTCAGAACTTCCATGGTGACTCAAGGCATCCCCTTCACAACTAGCCATAAATGGCTAGTTTTATTTAATTTATTGTTGTGTTGTTTTTACTTTGTAAGCGCCCGAGTCCTTAGAGGGGGCATATAAATCAATTAATAAATAAATAAATAAATAAATGTGTGGTGTGCGATTTTCCAGAGAGTTTCCAATGGGTTGGAATTACTAGAGCAAAAGGCACTGTTTCTTTTTTGTGTGTCATCTGTATTTTGGATGACAAAAAAAAATGGATTTCCCCCCCTCCTTTCTGTGTTTTATCTTTGTTTTACCCTTCCTGGCAGCCATGAAAGCATCTTCCACAGAGCCCATCTTGGTCTCCTAGAAGCTGAAAAGGCTTGAAAAACCTTGTTGGATGCAATGACCGGAGGAAATAAGCCCCCTCCATTCCAGTCACAACCGCATTGGCTGCTGCTAGTTGGATCCAGATGTTGAGACGGGGACTCCCACAAACATAATACAGCAACGAGATCCCAGGCCACATGTTCTCCAGCAGAGCAGCCATTGGACGCCAGGCACTATCTGTAGGTGGCCTGCTGGGAAGAGCATGGGGAAAGCATGAAAGGAGACATTCTCAAGTCTGGTTTTAATCATCCAGACTCACCCACACTCTCTCTCTCTCTTGGGCTCTGCTGATAAGGTCTCCAAGGATACCATCCAGAGAGTGGGATGCTCGGATGGGGTGTTCCTCTGGAAGCCAGCTGAATCTAGGAAATTTCATGGCAGAGGGTGTTAGGAATGATAGTCACCTAACAGTTGGGTTAGCAATATATAAACCAGGATAGTAAATTGATATTGTATCTTTAAGAGAATGCTGATTGTGATTGGCTGAAGTTTCTGCCAATGGCCATAAGATGGGAAACGGCCATAAGAGGGGAAAACTTGGTGTCTGGGAACGGAGGAGCAAACTTGAGGTGGGCCAGAGCACTTACTATGAGCGTTGCCTGCAGGAGAAAAAAAAACCACCTCGGAGAAGGCAGAAATTAAGGAAGAAATTCTACTAATTAATACCGCGTTTCCCCAAAAATAAGACCTAGTTTTGTTTTCTTTTGGGCCCCAAAATAAGCACTCGGGATTATTTTTGGAGGGTGTCTAATTTTGTTTTTAAATCACGATTTTTTAAAA
Source organism: Naja naja (assembly GCA_009733165.1). Lineage (NCBI taxonomy): Eukaryota > Metazoa > Chordata > Lepidosauria > Squamata > Elapidae > Naja > Naja naja. The sequence continues at coordinate 28,279,848 of CM019156.1, read as the reverse complement.
TGAATGAGTAGACTCCAAACTCATATTTCATTACTTTCAGTCAACACAGGGGTGGGAATAGGGATCGGATTGAGACCAAACACTTTCTCTCCTGGGTATTTCTTCCTTAACTTCTGCCTTCTCCGAGATGTAATTTTTTCTTTGTAGGCAATGCCCATAGAACTTTTCCACTTTCAGAGAAGGTTGCAGTGGTGGGATTCAAAATTTTTTACTACCGATTCTGTGGGCATGGCTTGGTGGGCGTGGCTCAGTGGGCATGGCAGGGGGAAGGTTACTGCAAAATCCCATTCCCTCCCCACCCCACTAACCTGCTTTCCAGCTCCGTTCTCCTGTGCAGGGCAACCAAAGAAGACCCAGCTGATCAGCTGGGACTCAATGGGAGGCAGAGAATAGATGGAGGCACGGCCAGTCAGAGGTGGGATTTGCCAGTTCTGCAAACTATTCAAAATTTCTGCTACCAGTGATTCTCCAGAACTGGTCAGAACCAGCTGAATACCACCACTGGAAGGTTGCCATCCACCAAACCTGGTAACTCCATCAAGGAGAAACTTTACGTAGAGAACCAAAGCCCAGCCACTCCCTTGTTCCCCTGATTGATCAGGCCTTCTAGGATGCCCCTGAGATGATTCAAATGCCCACAGTCAAGACATATTAAAGCTACAACTTGCTTTCAATGCAGATGGATTTCAGCTTTGGGGTTGTCCAAGTCAGGAAGTCTCCAAAGTTGAAGACTTGTGGACTTCAACTCCGTTGAATTCTTCAGCCAGCCATGCTGAGAGGAGAAGAGAAGATCACCATGATGGGGCTCCAGGAATTCTGGGAGTTGAAGTCCACAAGTCTTCAAGTTGCCAAGTTTGGATGGTCCAATTTGTGGTCTAAATGAATAGAATAGAATTCTGTATTGACCAAGTGTGATTGGACCAAGACAAATTCCTTGGGTATCCAATCACACTTGGCCAATAAAGAATTCTATTCTATTCATTTAGACCACAAATTGGACCATCCAAACTTGGCAACTTGAAGACTTGTGGACTTCAACTCCCAGAATTCCCCAGCCACCATGGGGCTCTTCTCTTCTCCTCTCAGCATGGCTGGCTAAAGAATTCTGGGAGTTGAAGTCCACAAGTCTTCAACTTTGGAGATCCCTGGTCTAAGTGAACGGATCCTTTAAAACAAAAAGTCAATTAAATCGAAGAACTAGACTCTTTCGACAATTGTGTGCCTAAGGGGAACTTCATGAGTTGGGATGCCAAAAGAAAAACATCTGGATGGGATCTTCCTTCAAAAGCCAAGTGTCTCTGCCCATTGACAATTTGGAGATCTTCTCAGAAGAAAGATCCTGCTGAGATCCTGCAGTATGTGCTCTCCCACTGATCCACAGCTCTCTTGAAATTGGCTTCCTATTTGGAGAAGAAACACATTCCTTGGAGACAGGCTTGGCTTCTTCTGTGGCCTGCTGGGGTTTTTTTTGGTTCCTCTCTTTTTTAAAAAAGGTTTTCTTGGAGCAGGGGTCTTCAAACTTGACAGCTTTAAGACTTGTGGACTTCAACTCCCAGAATTCCTCCTCCTCCAGTCATGTTAGCTCAGGAATTCTGGGAGTTGAAGTCCACAAGTCTTAAAACTTGCCCAGTTTGAAGACCCTTGCCTTGGGGCAACATCAAAGATGAGCAGGACAGGGATGGAAAATCTCAACCCAGCACAAAAAGCAAGATTAAGGCCATTCTAGGTGGTCGGGACAGCAGAGCCCATCAGCCAACCAGCATCCTGCTGGTAAGGAATACTATCAAACCTTCTATCAATGATAAACCAAGTTTGAAAAAGGGATCAAGGAACATGGTGTTTTGGTTCCCAGGAGCATCCCTCTTTCTGTTCTCGGCAGAAAGCAGGATTTGTCCCGCAAGCGCTTCTTGTGGAAGCAGCAAGACAAATCTGAAGCTGGAAGCCCATTCCTCCTAGCACTGATGATGTTACCTAGTTGGGTCATGAAATGTCTGCCACAATGAAGCGCAGAGAGGATGCCACAAAAAAAAAAAAAACAACACTCCGACCAACAGGACAAGCCACTTGTACATAAACTGAGAGCAAACCCCCCTTTCTTCAAGCTCTCATAATGTTATCTAGTTGCGTCATGAAACGTCGGCAAGAATGTTTGCTCAGAGAGCACAAAGGACTCCACCGTCTTTGTCCTCTTCCTCCTCCTCCTCTTTTTCTTCCTCCTCTTCTTCCTCCTCTTCACAAGTTCCATTCCCTTCTAGTACTGATGATGTTACCTAGCTGGGTCATGAAACGTCAGCAAGAAAACCACCAAGCTCAGAGTCCACCAAGGACCCCTGCAGTTCAAACCGGAGTTACAAACTGCTGGAAGGGTCTCCAAGACACAAAAAACCCCAACAGTTTCTCATTGGAGCATCCACCACCATCCAAATCCTGGGTGGGGGAGGGGGGACAATTTGGCCAGGTTTTCCCCAGTTCAAACGGCCCTTTTTTTTTTTTCGGAGCAAAACTGGTCGGGTTGAAGTTTGTCAACTTGTTTCTTACGTTTCATGGCACGCGGAGAAACAAATGGAGCAGCTCTGCTTCGCTTCCGGTTAACCAGCTGGAATCTCACACTTCTCCTCAAAGAAGGGAGCAGACCCAGAATGGGTTGAATTAAAGGGGGGGGTCTCTTCGTCCTTCCTAGAAAGGCGGGGGGCGGCGGGGGTCGTCCACGCTCCGCCCGTTTCAAGTTTTCTGCAGTTCACGACCCTCCATCCTTTCCCACCCAACCTTTCCAGCCTCGGGACGTGGGGCGGGGGAGATAAACCCAGGACGCAGAGCAAGCCAACCCTGGGCGCAACCCTGCCAAGCCCACCCTGCCAAGCCCACCCGAGCTCCACGCAGGCTGAGTGCCACGTGGGAAGCAGGCCTCCCCCTCCCCTTCCCAACTCCGCTCTCCCCTCCTCCCCGGCGGCGAGGGCGGGTGTTTTCCAGCTTGGGGGTTGGGGAGAGGTTTGCAAGCCCCTTCCCCGACCCCAGCCGAGGACCGTCGCCTGCCGCTTTAAGGCTGCGCTCCGCGGGGCCGAGCGCAGCGAAGTGACGGGGCGAAGCGGGCAGAGGGGGGAGACCACAGCCAGGGGCGTCCCGAGAGGGGACCGGGGGAGCCCTGCAGCTGCGAGCCAAAGGAGGCGGGTCTCCTCCGCAGCCCGGGCGGGTCCCCAGAGCGGTCCGCCCTCCCGCCCAGCCCAGCCCCGCCGGCAGCCAAGCAACTTCGGGAAAAGTTTCTTTCTTGACCCACGCAGCAGCAGCAGCGGCGGCGGCGCCGGAGTCCCGTCTCTGGCCATCCCCGGCCGTCTTGCGCTCCGGCCGGGGATGCTCTCTCGGGCCGGCGGGGACGGCCGGCTCCCCGCCCCGCTCCTCTGCTGGCTGCTGTTGTTGGGGCTGAGCGGGGCGGCCGGGGCGCCCTCGGAGCTGCGGGTGCGAGTGCGGCTCCCCGACGGGCAGGTGACGGAGGAGAGCCTGCAGGCGGACAGCGGCGCCGACAGCGTCACCCTGGAGCTCCGCAAGAGCGACGGGACCCTCGTCACTCTGGCCGCTGACTTCAAGCAGGTGCGAGGGGCGCCGTCCGGGGCTGGGAAGGGGAGGCTGGAGGGGTCCCAGATGCCCTGGAAAAGGGAAGAACTGGAGGGGTCCCAGATGCCCCTGGGGAGGGGAGGCTGGAGGGGTCCCAGATGCCCCTGGGGAGGGGAGGAACTTGAGGGTCCCAGATGCCCTGTGGAGGGGAGGAACTGGAGGGTTTTTTTTTTTTTAATTACATTTATATGCCGCCCTTCTCCGAAGACTCAGGGCGGCTCACAATTTTGGAGCACAATCCAATGTGCTCAGCAATAGCCTTCATTCCATTGTATATGCCTGCTTATTACTAAGCGGCATTTTTACAAGGTCAGCTAATTGCCCCCAACAATCTTGGGTCCTCAATTTACCTACCCCGAGAGGATGGAAGGCTGAGTCAACCTTGAGCCTGGTGGGATTCGAGCCTACAGTAGTTGTAGACAGCTGGATCTTAAGAGCAGGCATTTACAGCCTGAGCCACCAAAGCCCAGATGCCCCTGGGGAAGGGAGGAACTGGAGAGGTCCTATTCAAGAAACGGGGAGCCAGCTGGAAGGGAGGGGGCTACCTACTCCCCTCCCTCTGAGCCTCTTTCCTTGCGAGGCTTCTCCAGTAAGGAAAAAGCTCCCAAAGATCACGGCAGATGGGGACCGCAGCCAAGAAATTAAAAGACACTTGCTCCTGGGGAGGAAAGCTATGGCAAATCTAGACAGCCTAGTAAAAAGCAAAGACCTGCCAACAAAAGTGTGTCTAGTCAAGGTTGTGGTTTTCCCACTTGCAATGTATGGCTGTGAAAGTTGGACCATAAGGAGGGCTGAGCGCCAAAGAATGGAGGCCTTTGAACTCTGGTGCTGGAAGAGAAGTCCCTCGGATGGTAAGGCGATCCAACTGGTCAGTCCTGGAGGAGATCCACCCTGACTGCTCTTTAGAAGGCCAGATCCTGAAGAGGAAACTCAAAGACTTTGGCCACCTCATGAGAAGGAAGAAGGACTCACTGGAGAAGAACCTAATGCTGGGAACGATGGAGGGCAAAAGAAGAAGAAGGGGACGGCAGAGAAGGAGGTGGCTGGATGGAGTCATTGAAGCAGTCGGCGTGAGCTTAAAGGGACTCTGGAGGATGATAGAGGACAGCAAGGCCTGGAGGAACGTTGTCCATGGGGTCGCGATGGGTCAGACACGACTTCGCAACTATCAACAACAACAAGGAAAAAGCGGCTTTGATCAGCTCTGCTTTCATCCAACAAAAGGGATCCAGGTGGGATCATTTTCCCCTCCAGTGTGCAATGCTCCTTAACAACCCTGCAGGGTAGGCTCAGGCTGAAAGAGACTAGCTTGGCTGCAAAGCACCCAGGACTAAAATGTGATTTCTTCCATTTGGGCTTCAGGGGGAGTGGGGAGAATCTCTCGACTTTGCCCCAGGAACGACAGTCCCTGGATTTGCCAGTTGTGCGAACACAAGCCACGTTGGTTGATGTGAGCCCCGCGATGCAGCTGGTGGAGAATGGGTGTCTGGGAAAGAGGAATCGAAAGGCTGGGGTTCAAAACAGATCGTCTGCACAAATGGGAACTTCCAGACCTGAAAGAGGAAGGTGGTGGGAGAAGTGGGGGGGGAGGGGCTCTCCTTCAGAAAAGTGAAGTTGCTCTGATGTTCTTTGCACGTTTTTTGGCATCAAAGAGCCGGTGGAAGTTTGCAGTTGTCTTTATCCTTCCAGGCTGAGCCATTTTTTTAAATCTTTCCCTGTTTTCATGCTTTTGTTGTTGTTGTTGTTTGTCCTTCCACACCATCCCAGTTGAGAAAACCCAATGAGCTGACAGGGAGATCCCACAGTGTCCTCCTTCCTCCTCCTCCTCCCCCCCCTCCTCCTCCTTCCCAGCCTCCAGGGTTCTTCCAAAATTCCATCTTCAACTTTCAGATCTGTTCAGATCACAGCAGTTTTCCCCACCTCCTGCAATCGGCTTCACACGCAGGGCTCCCAGACTTCAAAAGTTTCACTTTGTTTTTCAGCCCCCGCCCCACCCCAAAAATATATATATTTTAAAACATTCCCCGCATGGCTCCCATATCTGTGCTCTGCTTAAAAGTTGGGACATCAGACAGTTTAGGACTTGGGAGTTGCCTAGAGGTATATCTGCCTAATTAACTTGAGTCACATGTTGCAGTAACCGCAACCAGAAGCCATGATAGCTAGGCTGGACTCTGGGAATCGTGCAAACCACAAACCACGCTTGGGCAACAAGCTTATTCAGCCCCACCCCAAATTTGCATGCTTCTTCTGCATGTTCCTTCAGCTCAACAGGGTCATCTGTCAAGATCCCAGAAGCTTCCTTTGTCAGTTATGGAACCAGCCTTCTGAATGAGCTCCCACCAAAATCCAGAGAGATCCTATGCTTGGTGGGTGTCTTAAAGACCTTGGCTCTTCAGATTAACAGAGTTGGAAGGGGTCCTCTAGGCCATCTAGTCCAACCCCCCGCCCAAACAGGATACCCTACACCATTTCTGACAGAAGGCAGTCCAGCCTCTTCTTGAAAGCTTCCAGCGACAAAGCAACTTCTGTTCCATGGGTTGATTGTTCTCCCTGTCAGAAAATTTCTCCTTATTTCCAGGTTGAATCTCTCCTTGTTTAGTTTCCATCCATTATTCCTTGTCTGGCTTTCAGGTGCTTTAGAAAATAGCTTGACCCCCTCCTCTCTGTGGTAGCCCCTCAACTATTGGAAGACTGCTTTCCTGTCTCCCCTGGTCCTTCTCTTCCCTAGTCTAGCCAAGCCCAGTTCCTGCAACTGTTCATCGTATGTTTTAGCCTCCAGTCCCCTAATCATTCTGGTTGCACTTTTTCTAGAGTCTCAACATCTTTTTTATAGTGTGGTGACCAAAACTGGATGCAGTTCTCTAGGTGAGGTCTTGCTACGATACACATGGCCCCTGGTTGAGTATATTTATATATATAGTCTTCAAGTTACAACAGTTCATTTAGTGGCTGTTTGGAGTTAGAACAGCACTGATAAAAGTGACTTGGGGCCGTTCTCCACACTTATGGCCATTGAAGCTTCCCCATGGCCATGTGATCAAAATTCAGGTGCTTGGCAATTGACACACTATAAAAAAAGATGTTGAGACTCTAGAAAGAGTGCACAGAAGAGCAACCAGGATGATGAGGGGACTGGAGGCTAAAACATTGAGGGGCTGCCACAGGGAAGATGGGATCAAGCTATTTTCTAAAGCACCGGAAGGCCAGACAAGGAATAATGAATGGAAACTGAACAAGGAGAGATTCAACCTGGAAATAAGGAGAAATTTTCTGACAGTGAGAGCAATCAACCAATGGAACAGAAGTTGTCTTCAGAAGTTGTGGGAGCTTCATCACTGGAGACTTTCCAGAAGAGACTGGATTGCCATCAGTCAGAAATGGTGTAGGGCCTCCTGCTTCTGCAGGGGGTTGGACTAGATGACCTACAAGTTCCCTTCCAACTCTGTTAATCTGTTTCTGTTTCTTTGAGCTGAATTCTTCCTAAGGAATCACATGGTTGACTTTTCTTCCTCTTTTTCTTATCCTTCTGTCTCGCATGAAAACATTCTGTGGTAACTCTTTAGTGCTGAGTTGTTGCCTTTACTTTTTTATGGGCTTAACCTCTGGTCAGAAGTTGATTGCGTCTAAGGACAAAGTGCTTGAGGACACACCCATGAAAGTGAAAGTGAGCTTGAATATGACATTTGGGGTTTCATTTTTGGACTTAACCAAGAGGTGACTTCTGTCTTTTAGAGCCAAGTACAAAGGTCCTGTGGGAGGAGGAGGAGGTTGGAGGACGACCTTGGTAAGATCTTACTAAGTAGCAAAATCTGGAGAAATTACTATTCAGGAAGGATTTGTGTCAGGGCAAACTTTGATGTGCCCTGGCCTCTACCCCTCCCTCCCTCACCCACTTTCTTTACAGAAGTAGGGTGGTTTTGGATGTCAGCTCAACATGTTTCCCATTTTTTGTTACCTGCAAAGCAACTTCTAAAGGAGGGAGGGAGGGAAGGAAGGAAAGAAAGAAAGAAAGAAAGAAAGAAAGAAAGAAGGAAAGAAAGAAAGAAAGAAAGAAAGAAAGAAAGAAAGAAAGAAAGAAGGAAAGAAGGAAAAATGAAAAGAAAGGAAGGAAGGAAAATGAAAAAGAAAGGAAGGAAAATGAAAAGGAAGGAAAAATGAAGATAAGAAGGAAATATGATAAAGGAAGGAAGGAGAATGGAGGAACAAAAAATGGGAGGGAGGGAAAGAAGGAGGGATGAAAGAAAGGAAGAAAGGAAGGACCCAATTCTTGATGAGACAATCTTGAAAAATTCATATTCCATTTGCACTCTTTTGATGCACTGTGAACACTGAAGGAGAATTTAGGTGACAGCTCATCCATCGTCCTTCCATCACACCCAGACATTAATTTATAAGAGGATAGGTAAGCTGCAAGTCTGATGTGGGTAAAGGAATGGATAACATTGAGAATAATAGATTATTAACTTTAGAAGGCCATGATTTGCTACTAGGATGGCATGCTTTCCTATGGTATAAAGGAACTAGAACACAAGGGTATTTTAGAAGGCATTATATTCGAGAAGCTTTATTTTTAAACTGGGAAAAAAAATTAGGAAACAAATATATACAAATTCCACTATGGGTATCTACTATTGAAGCTTTTTCATATCCAATAATATATAAAAAGGAACAAACAGTTAGATATGGAGAGATTTTGAATGAAAAGGGTGAACTTAAATCAATGCAAACACTACAGGAACAAGGAATAAAAATGAACTGGTTTTCATATTTGCAAATACAATCTAGATATGATGAGAACTCTAAGGCTGAAGGTATCTATAATAAGCCAACTGAATTGGATAAAATTTTGATGGGTACAAATGAAAAAGTAATTAAAAGTAAAAGACTCTATAAGGCCTTTATTCAGGCAGGAGCAACCACCCCAAATCTTGACTTTAAGCAAAGAGACCAGAAAGGGAAGGGCAC
>CM019156.1:28250480-28270271 GCA_009733165.1 Naja naja | reverse complement strand
CCTGCCCTGGAACACTGAGAGGTCTTATGATTTTTCTGAGAAGTTGTAAACCTCCGCCTTAATCGGTGTCCTGTCTTTTTTCAACATTAGGTGAAGGTAAAGTTCCCCTCGGACATCCGTGCCATCGTTCCAACTCTAGGGAGGGTGGTGCTCATCTCCGTTACAAAGCCAAAGAGCCAGCGCTGTCCGAAACTCACCGGTGGTCATGTGGCTCGCATGACTAAATGCCTTCGAAGGCAGCATGAACGTTACCTTACCTTACCACCCTACCTTTTTTAATGTGCTTTTTGAACTGCTAGGTTGGCAGAAGCTGGGACAAGGAATGGGAGCTCACTTGGTTATGCGGCTAGGGGTTGAACCACCAAACTGCCGACCTTTCTGATCGACAAGCTTCATCTTAGTCACTGAGCCACCGCGTCCTTAAGTCTTCAACATTGTGGTTCTGCAAAAATGCTGGATTTACTCATTGGGCTAGCCTCTGCTCATTTACACAGGGTGTCAAACTCAAGGCCGGGGCTGGATCCAGCCCATGGGGTGCTTAGATCTGGCCCATGAGGCCACCCTGGAAACAGCAAAGGACTGGCCCGTGGTGCCTCTGCCAGTGAAAATGGAGCTCAGGAGGCTGCCTGCAGCCCTCCTGAGTTCTGTTTCTGGTAGTGGGTGGGTAGGGAGGCCGTGCAGCTGAAAATGGAGTTTGGGGACTCCACTGGCAGACTGTTCAGGCCACCACAGGCGCTGACATGAGTGATGTTGACCTGGCCCCCAAGGTCAACTACAACCCCGATGGGGCCCTCAATGAAATTGAGCTTGACACCTATGATTTACACCATCATTGCTGACTCAATCATTTATTAGAACCACTTTGGTTTAGTGGTGAAGGCACCAGGCTATAATGTAGAAGACTGGGAGTTCTAGTCCTGCATTAGACATGAAAGCTGGCTGGGTGACTTTGGGCCAAAATCCAGGAGACTGGGAGTTCTAGTCCCACTTAAGCATGAAAGCTGGCGGATGACTTTGGGCCAATCACTAGTAGACTGGGGAATTCTAGTCCTGCATTAGGCATGAATGCATGATTTTGCGTCAATCACCAGTAGACTATGAGTTCTAACCTCATCTTAAGTATGAATATGAGTGGGTGACTTTGGGCCCCGGGTGACTTTGGGCCCTTCACTAGGAGACTGGGAGTTCTAGTCCTACATTAGGCACAAAAGCCAGCTGGGTGTCTCTGGGCCAGTCACTCTCTCTCAGCCCAACTCTTGGAAAAACTAAACTAAACCAGGCACTATTTCAACATAGCTAATTAACTAAACACGAGAACTCCCCACTAATTAATAATCTCCCTCTTCTCTATGACCATTTGCAGGCAAGTTTTGGAAAGCAAAAAAGTTTGCAGCTGCCTTCAGAAATTGTAATTTACAAGCTGCAGTACAGCAAATCCCAGCTTTAAGAAACCTTCGGTTTAAGGACAACCCATAGTTAAGAACTCAGCCTATTATAGAAAAATTTGAGTTAAATATACAATGATTCAGGTCAAATACACAATAGTTTGAATTTATTACACAATCCTACTTATCAGTATTATACAATTATGTGTGTTCCCGTTTACATGTAAATTGCAGTTAGGGACAGAGCTTGGAATGGAATTCCCTTCTTAAATTGCAGACTATCTGTGGCAATTTTCCTGCATTGTAGTGAGCCAAAACCAGCCCTCCTCAGTTGGGCTCTGTTAAATGTAGAGACCCAACCTTCTTCCTTAAGATGATGAGCAGAGGCTGTTCACAAAGGACAGTCAACCTTTGCTTAGGAGGAAGTTACTTTGCTGCCTTCTAAGCAATCATCTCAAAGGGCACCACCAGATTTCAAGAAAATCATCAACCACTTCCCTCCAATGTATTTAAGTTGGGTATAGGCATCCAAAACACGTCCAGCTAACCAATGAGTTACATAGAATTGAGAGTTACAAGGACCTTGGAGGTCCTATAGTTCAACCCCCTGTTGGACCAGAAGACCCTACACCATTCCAGACAAATGGCAATCCAGTCTCTTAAAAGCCTCCAGTGATGGAGCACCCATAACTTCTGGGGACAAGCTGTTCCACTGATGGATTGTTCTCAAAGTTAGGAAATCTCTCCTTAGTTCTAGCTTGCTTCTCTCCTTTGTTAGTTTCCATCCATTGCTTCTTGTCTGGCCTTTAGGTATTTTGGAGAATAGCTTGAGCCCCTCATCTTTATGGCAGCCTCTCAAATATTGGAAGGCTATCGTGACTCCACTAGTTCTTCTTTTCACTACCTGCCATCCTTCTTCATATGGTTTAGCCTCCAGTAATCATCTTTGTTTTCTTCTCTGGACTGTTTCCAGAGTCTCTGCATCTTTTTCATATTGTGTTGATCAAAACTGGACGCACTATTCCAAACATGGCCTTGTCTGCAACACAGTGGTGGGATTCAGCCAGTTCGCACTGGTTCAACAGAACCGTTGTTAACTTTCTGAGCGGTTTGGTGAACTGGTTGTTGGCAGAAATCATGAGGGCAGAGAACCGGTGGTTAAATTATTTGAATCCTACCACTGCTGCAACACCTTTCAGATTAGAGTGAAAGTCTCTCTCTCTCTCTCTCTCTTTCTCTCTCTCTCTCTCTCTCTCAAGTTCAGAATCTGGTTTTCATTTAGTGGGATGGAAAAGTGTTTTGTCTGGAAGACTGGATCAGAAGGTTTTGTCTGGATCAACCCTGGATGGAACATTTCCATCCTTGCTGGAAAACACTCCTGATGCAACCAGATAGAGAAAACTGCACATGTTCCATGGAACTTGAGAAGGAATCCTATCAGGGCCACTGAGCTGGCAAGGAAAGAGGGGCTCCCTTCCAACTGAACCCACGGCCAGCTCAGTCTGACCCATCCATCTGTCTTCCAGAACAGCTGTTTGATTCTGGGTCTACCTCCATCCCCCTTTCCTGTTCCCCAGCATCTTTGCAGCTGGATCCGGCCAGCCATTCTCATTCCTGGTTAATGAGAAACTCCTGGACTTTGGCTCTGGCAGCAAAACTGCTGGAGGAAGAATGGGAGTGGAGACTGAAGCTACCCAAAGTCAGCAGTGGCTCTGCCCCACCCCAGCTTCGTCTGAACACCCCCTGGTTCAGGCTGGGTTGGGGGGCCCAAGAGAAGACGGCAACTCTTCCATGAGAAAGGGTAACCTCAACCCCAGGTGAATGGGGATGTTCTATCAAGACCACACTTGGAATATTGCATCCAATTTTGGTCGCCACCATATAAAACAAAGATGTTGAGACTCTAGAAAGAGTGCAGAGAAGAGCAACAAAGATGAGAGCTAGCCAAGGGGACGATGCCATAGCAAAATAGCAATAGCACCTAGACTTATATACCACTTCATAGTGCTTTACAGCCCTCTCTAAGCGGTTTACATAGTCAGCATATGGCCCCCAACAGTCTGGGTCATTTACCCACTGGAAGGATGGAAGGCTGAGTCAACCTTGAGCCTGGTGGGATTTGAACTGCCAAATTGTAGGCAGCCGATAACAGAAGTCACTTACAGTACAGCACTCTAACCACTGTGCCACCGAGGCCATCCATGTGGTTCTAGCTTGATTCCAATATTTGAGGGGCTGCCACAAAGATGAGGGGGTCAACCTATTTTCTAAAGCACTTCAAGGCAGGACAAGAAGCAACGGGTGGAAACTAATCAAGGAGAGAACCGACCTGGAACTAAGGAGAAAATTCCTGACAGTGAGGACAATTAACTAATGCAATGGCTTGCCTTCAGAAGTTACAGAGTTGGAAGTGGGTCTTGTAGGTCATCTAGTCCAACCCCCCACCCACCCAAGCAAACCCTACACCATTCCTGACAGATGACACTCCAGTCTCTTCTTGAAAACTTCCAGTGATGAAGCTCCCACAACTTCTGTTCCATTGGTTCATTGCCCCGTCAGAAAATTTCTCCTTATTTCCAGATTGAATCTCTCCTTGTTCAGTTTCCATCCATTATTCCTTGTCTGACCTTCAGGGTCTTTGGAAAATAGCTTGACCCCTTCCTCCTCTCTGTGGCAGCCCCTCAAATATTGGAAAGACTTGCTCTCCTGTCTCCCCTGGTCCTTCTCTTCCCTAGACTAGCCAGGCCCAGTTCCTGCAACCGTTCATCATAGGTTTTAATTCAGATTTTTAAGAAGAGATTGGACAACCATTTCTCTGAAATGGTATAGGATTTCCTGCTTAAACAGGGGGTTGGTCTAGAAGGCCTCCAAGGTCCCTTCCAATTCTGTTATTTCATCAGCCAGGGTTTAAGGCAGCTTCTGAGTTACAAAAGGAAGAACAACTATTTTTATTTATTTATTTTTTGTTATGGAGAAGGGCAAAAGAAAGAATACAGATTTGAGGCAGGCATTGTCTTGGGACACCAGCAGAGAAAAATTAGAATGCTTCACTCCCCCCCTGTGTGTTATGAATCTTGGAGGTGGGGGGAATCAGAGAGAAAAATATTGTTGCAAATGTTGTTATTCCTGGCCTCTGCTCAGCAGGGTGGAGGAGGAGGAGACGGGAGATGCTGGCCAGGGCTGCTGCTTTCCTGCCCTGGCTTATATACTTTGATGGGTTCCTGGATAGGCGACTTGGCACTCAGGCCGAGCAAATGGCAGCAAAGTGGACTCCGGGTGCCAACTCTGAACTGCCACATCAGCAGCAGCAGCGGAGGCAGAGCAAGGACCACGAGCCGTCAAGCTGGCCTGCGAGGGTAATGGGGCCAGCCAGCGCGTGGTTTGCTGGCCAAGCTCCAGCAACCGTCCTTGGGGCTTCGGATGCAGAAGAGGAGAGGAGGCTGCTGTGGTTTGGGGTGGGGATGGCGGGAGGAGGAACATCTGCCATGGCATAATGGAGAATCCGAGGGGTGGGCCGAGGTCCAGAGCCAGACAGAGGCGCGAGGGCCTCCCTCACTTGCCTTGCAGTTGCTTGCCTCTGGTTTGGTGGGAGGCTGTTTATTGCTCCCCTGATCGGGCCTTGGGAGCACTCACTGGGCAGAGTAGACAACCTGGAGCAAGAGGGGATGGGCTGGAGGGGAAACAGGAACTCAGATCTGGGATCAGGCAGGAAAGCAGGAGGTCCAGCTGGAACTGAGGCAGACAGAGGGCCGCCCACTCGCAGCAACTTAACCCTGCAGAACTCAGCTGAGAAGATCTGCAGAGCAACTGGGGTTAGAATGGTTGGGGAAGGAAGGAAGGAAGGAAGGAAGGAAGGAAGGAAGGAAGGAAGGAAGGAAGGAAGGAAGGAAGGAAGGAAGGAAGGAAGGAAGAATCTAATCTATGATAGATAAAGATTAACAGAGTTGGAAGTTGTAGATCATCTAGTTCAACTCCCCCTGCCCAAGCAGGAAACCTTACACCATTTCTGACGGATGGCAGTCCAGTCTCTTCTTGAAAGCTTCCAGGGATGAAGCTCCCACAACAGCCCACGACTGAATCTTCATCAACAAGCGAGGGTGGAAGTTTGTCTCCCAGGATGAAAATGTAAAAGGCTGTGATTGAAACAATTGGCTGGAAGAATTAGGGCTACCATTTGAATTCAGGCCAGGAGATGCTAGCTATGTTCTCTGGTTCTTCCATCCCTGAAGATTGATTCTGCACTCTGGCTGTTACCTGACTTTGGAGAACCGGCCTGCTCTTTTAAAATCTGTTCACTGGATCCTTTCATTGTTACCCAGTAGATCACTCTGGCTCAAGGGCTAGTGTTATAAACACCATTTATTTTGTTAAACAAATTTACAGAGCCTCCCAACTCACACATAGGTGACTCTGGGTGGCTTACAACATTAAAAATGTAATATATTATGATAACCCACAAAAACCCTCATCGCTACCTCCCATGGCACCAATGATTGGCCTAACATTACCCTGCTGGCTTTTGTGCCTAAGGCAGGACTAGAACTCCCCATCTCCTGGTGATTGGTCCAAAGTCACCCAGCTGTCTTTCATGCCTAAGGCAGAACTAGAACTCCCCATCTCCTGGTGATTGGATCAAAGTCACCCAGCTGGCTTTCATGTCTAAGGCAGCACTAGAACTCAGTCTCCTGGTTTCTACCTGGTGCCTTAACAACTAGACCAAACTGGCTAAATTCATGGATGGTGGCATTCAGAACTTCCATCGTGGCTCAAGGCATCCCCTTCACAACTAGCCATAAATGTGTGGTGTGCGATTTTCCAGAGAGTTTCCAACGGGTTGGAATTACTAGAGCAAAAGGCACTGTTTCTTTTTTGTGTGTCATCTGTATTTTGGATGACAAAAAAAAATGGATTTCCCCCCCTCCTTTCTGTGTTTTATCTTTGTTTTACCCTTCCTGGCAGCCATGAAAGCATCTTCCACAGAGCCCATCTTGGTCTCCTAGAAGCTGAAAAGGCTTGAAAAACCTTGTTGGATGCAATGACTGGAGGAAATAAGCCCCCTCCATTCCAGTCACAACCACTGCTAGTTGGATCCAGATGTTGAGACGGGGACTCCCACAAACATAATACAGCAACAAGATCCCAGGCCACATGTTCTCCAGCAGAGCAGCCATTGGACACCAGGCACTATCTGTAGGTGGCCTGCTGGGAAGAGCATGGGGAAAGCATGAAAGGAGACATTCTCAAGTCTGGTTTTAATCATCCAGACTCACCCACACTCTCTCTCTCTCTTGGGCTCTGCTGATAAGGTCTCCAAGGATACCATCCAGAGAGTGGGATGCTCGGATGGGGTGTTCCTCTGGAAGCCAGCTGAATCTAGGAAATTTCATGGCACAGTGTGTTAGGAATGATAGTCACCTAACAGTTGGGTTAGCAATATATAAACCAGGATAGTAAATTGATATTGTATCTTTAAGAGAATGCTGATTGTGATTGGCTGAAGTTTCTGCCAATGGCCATAAGATGGGAAGGCCATAAGAGGGAAAACTTGGTGTCTGGGAACGGAGGAGCAAACCTGAGGTGGGCCAGAGCACTTACTATGGCGTTGCCTGCAGGAAAAAAAACCACCTCGGAGAAGGCAGAAATTAAGGAAGAAATTCTACTAATTAATACGCGTTTCCCCAAAAATAAGACCTAGTTTTGTTTTCTTTTGGGCCCCAAAATAAGCACTCGGGATTATTTTCAGGGGGGTGTCTAATTTTGTTTTTAAATCACGATTTTTTAAAATGAATGAGTAGACTCCAAACTCATATTTCATTACTTTCAGTCAACACAGGGGTGGCAATAGGGATCGGATTGAGACCAAACACTTTCTCTCCTGGGTATTTCTTCCTTAACTTCTGCCTTCTCCGAGATGTAATTTTTTCTTTGTAGGCAATGCCCATAGAACTTTTCCACTTTCAGAGAAGGTTGCAGTGGTGGGATTCAAAATTTTTACTACCGATTCTGTGGGCATGGCTTGGTGGCGTGGCTCAGTGGGCATGGCAGGGGGAAGGTTACTGCAAAATCCCATTCCCTCCCCACCCCACTAACCTGCTTTCCAGCTCCGTTCTCCTGTGCAGGGCAACCAAAGAAGACCCAGCTGATCAGCTGGGACTCAATGGGAGGCAGAGAATAGATGGAGGCACGGCCAGTCAGAGGTGGGATTTGCCAGTTCTGCAAACTATTCAAAATTTCTGCTACCAGTGATTCTCCAGAACTGGTCAGAACCAGCTGAATACCACCACTGGAAGGTTGCCATCCACCAAACCTGGTAACTCCATCAAGGAGAAACTTTCGTGAGAACCAAAGCCCAGCCCCTTGTTCCCCTGATTGATCAGGCCTTCTAGGATGCCCCTGAGATGATTCAAATGCCCACGGTCAAGACATATTAAAGCTACAACTTGCTTTCAATGCAGATGGATTTCAGCTTTGGGGTTGTCCAAGTCAGGAGGTCTCCAAAGTCGAATACTTGTGGACTTCAACTCCGTTGAATTCTTCAGCCAGCCATGCTGAGAGGAGAAGATCACCATGATGGGGCTCCAGGAATTCTGGGAGTTGAAGTCCACAAGTCTTCAAGTTGCCAAGTTTGGATGGTCCAATTTGTGGTCTAAATGAATAGAATAGAATTCTGTATTGGCCAAGTGTGATTGGACCAAGACAAATTCCTTGGGTATCCAATCACACTTGGCCAATAAAGAATTCTATTCTATTCATTTAGACCACAAATTGGACCATCCAAACTTGGCAACTTGAAGACTTGTGGACTTCAACTCCCAGAATTCCCCAGCCATCATGGGGCTCTTCTCTTCTCCTCTCAGCATGGCTGGCTGAAGAATTCTGGGAGTTGAAGTCCACAAGTCTTCAACTTTGGAGATCCCTGGTCTAAGTGAACGGATCCTTTAAAACAAAAAGTCAATTAAATCGAAGAACTAGACTCTTTTGACAATTGTGTGCCTAAGGGGAACTTCATGAGTTGGGATGACAAAAGAAAAACATCTGGATGGGATCTTCCTTCAAAAGCCAAGTGTCTCTGCCCATTGACAATTTGGAGATCTTCTCAGAAGAAAGATCCTGCTGAGATCCTGCAGTATGTGCTCTCCCACTGATCTACAGCTTTCTTGAAATTGGCTTCCTATTTGGAGAAGAAACACATTCCTTGGAGACAGGCTTGGCTTCTTCTGTGGCCTGCTGGGTTTTTTTTGGTTCCTCTCTTTTTAAAAAGGTTTTCTTGGAGCAGGGTCTTCAAACTTGACAGCTTTAAGACTTGTGGACTTCAACTCCCAGAATTCCTCCTCCTCCAGTCATGTTAGCTCAGGAATTCTGGGAGTTGAAGTCCAAGTCTTAAAACTTGCCCAGTTTGAAGACCCTTGCCTTGACAACATCAAAGATGAGCAGGACAGGGATGGAAAATCTCAGCCCAGCACAAAAAGATTAAGGCCATTCTAGGTGGTCGGGACAGCAGAGCCCATCAGCCAACCAGCATCCTGCTGGTAAGGAATACTATCAAACCTTCTATCAATGATAAACCAAGTTTGAAAAAGGGATCAAGGAACATGGTGTTTTGGTTCCCAGGAGCATCCTCTTTCTGTTCTCGGCAGAAAGCAGGATTTGTCCATAGCGCTTCTTGTGGAAGCAGCAAGACAAATCTGAAGCTGGAAGCCCATTCCTCCTAGCACTGATGATGTTACCTAGTTGGGTCATGAAATGTCTGCCACAATGAAGCACAGAGAGGATGCCAGAAAAAAAAAAAACACTCCGACCAACAGGACAAGCCACTTGTACATAAACTGAGAGCAAACCCCCCTTTCTTCAAGCTCTCATAATGTTACCTAGTTGGGTCATGAAACGTCGGCAAGAATGTTTGCTCAGAGAGCACAAAGGACTCCACGTTCCTCCTCCTCTTCCTCTTCCTTCTCTTCCTCCTCTTCTTCCTCCTCTTCCTCTTCTTCCTCTTCCTCTCAAGCTCCACTCCCTTCTAGTACTGATGTTACCTACCGTGTTTCCCCGAAAATAAGACACTGTCTTATATATTTTTGGCTCCCAAAACACACTAGGTCTTATTTTGAGTCTATATTTATGGTGCCAAATAGTGGGAGTGAGTGTGTAGGGGTGTTTGTGGTGCACGGTTGCTCCTGAAAAGTCTTCCTGGAACTGGAGATTTACACTAGGTCTTATTTTCGGGGTAGGTCTTATATTAGGGCAGGTTTAGAAAATAGTGCTAGGTCTTACTTTTGGGGTAGGTCTTATTTTCGGGGAAACACGGTAGTTGGGTCATGAAACGTCGGCAAGAATGTTTGCTCAGGCAAGAATGGTCCTCCTGCTCCATCTCCTCCTCCTCCTCCTCCTCCTCCTCCTCCTCCTCCTCACAAGCTCCACTCCCTTCTAGTACTGATGATGTTACCTAGCTGGGTCATGAAACGTCGGCAAGAAAACCACCAAGCTCAGAGTCCACCAAGGACTCCTGCAGTTCAAACCGGAGTTACAAACTGCTGGAAGGGTCTCCAAGACACAAAAAAACCCCAACAGTTTCTCATTGGAGCATCCGCCACCATCCAAATCCTGGGTGGGGGGAGGGGGGACAATTTGGCCAGGTTTTCCCCAGTTCAAACGGCCCTCTTTTTTTTTTTCGGAGCAAAACTGGTCGGGTTGAAGTTTGTCAACTTGTTTCTTACGTTTCATGGCACGCGGAGAAACAAATGGAGCAGCTCTGCTTCGCTTCCGGTTAACCAGCTGGAATCTCACACTTCTCCTCAAAGAAGGGAGCAGACCCAGAATGGGTTGAATTAAAGGGAAAGGGGGGGTCTCTTCGTCCTTCCTAGAAAGGCGGGGGGCGGCGGGGGTCGTCCACGCTCCGCCCGTTTCCAAGTTTTCTGCAGTTCACACGACCCTCCATCCTTTCCCACCCAACCTTTCCAGCCTCGCGGGACGTGGGGGCGGGGGGAGATAAACCCAGGACGCAGAGCAAGCCAACCCTGGGCGCAACCCTGCCAAGCCCACCCTGCCAAGCCCACCCGAGCTCCACGCAGGCTGAGTGCCACGTGGGAAGCAGGCCTCCCCCTCCCCTTCCCAACTCCGCTCTCCCCTCCTCCCCGGCGGCGAGGGCGGGTGTTTTCCAGCTTGGGGGTGGGGGAGAGGTTTGCAAGCCCCTTCCCCGACCCCAGCCGAGGACCGTCGCCTGCCGCTTTAAGGCTGCGCTCCGCGGGGCCGAGCGCAGCGAAGGAAGTGACGGGGCGAAGCGGGCAGAGGGGGGAGACCACAGCCAGGGGCGTCCCGAGAGGGGACCGGGGGAGCCCTGCAGCTGCGAGCCAAAGGAGGCGGGTCTCCTCCGCAGCCCGGGCGGGTCCCCAGAGCGGTCCGCCCTCCCGCCCAGCCCAGCCCCGCCGGCAGCCAAGCAACTTCGGGAAAAGTTTCTTTCTTGACCCACGCAGCAGCAGCAGCGGCGGCGGCGCCGGAGTCCCGTCTCTGGCCATCCCGGCCGTCTTGCGCTCCGGCCGGGGATGCTCTCTCGGGCCGGCGGGGACGGCCGGCTCCCCGCCCCGCTCCTCTGCTGGCTGCTGTTGTTGGGGCTGAGCGGGGCGGCCGGGGCGCCCTCGGAGCTGCGGGTGCGAGTGCGGCTCCCCGACGGGCAGGTGACGGAGGAGAGCCTGCAGGCGGACAGCGGCGCCGACAGCGTCACCCTGGAGCTCCGCAAGAGCGACGGGACCCTCGTCACTCTGGCCGCTGACTTCAAGCAGGTGCGAGGGGCGCCGTCCGGGGCTGGGAAGGGGAGGCTGGAGGGGTCCCAGATGCCCTGGAAAAGGGAAGAACTGGAGGGGTCCCAGATGCCCCTGGGGAGGGGAGGCTGGAGGGGTCCCAGATGCCCCTGGGGAGGGGAGGAACTTGAGGGTCCCAGATGCCCTGTGGAGGGGAGGAACTGGAGGGTCCCAGATGCCCCTGGGGAAGGGAGGAACTGGAGAGGTCCTATTCAAGAAACGGAGCCAGCTGGAAGGGAGGGGGCTACCTACTCCCCTCCCTCTGAGCCTCTTTCCTTGCGAGGCTTCTCCAGTAAGGAAAAAGCTCCTAAAGATCACCGCAGATGGGGACCGCAGCCAAGAAATTAAAAGACACTTGCTCCTGGGGAGGAAAGGTATGGCAAATCTAGACAGCCTAGTAAAAAGCAAAGACCTGCCAACAAAAGTGTGTCTAGTCAAGGTTGTGGTTTTCCCACTTGCAATGTATGGCTGTGAAAGTTGGACCATAAGGAAGGCTGAGCGCCAAAGAATGGAGGCCTTTGAACTCTGGGGCTGGAAGAGAAGTCCCTCGGATGGTGAGGCGATCCAACTGGTCAGTCCTGGAGGAGATCCACCCTGACTGCTCTTTAGAAGGCCAGGTCCTGAAGAGGAAACTCAAAGACTTTGGCCACCTCATGAGAAGGAAGAAGGACTCACTGGAGAAGAGCCTAATGCTGGGAACGATTGAGGGCAAAAGAAGAAGAAGGGGACGGCAGAGAAGGAGGTGGCTGGATGGAGTCCCTGAAGCAGTCGGCGTGAGCTTAAAGGGACTCTGGAGGATGATAGAGGACAGCAAGGCCTGGAGGAACGTTGTCCATGGGGTCACGATGGGTCAGACACGACTTCGTAACTATCAACAACAAGGAAAAAGCGGCTTTGATCAGCTCTGCTTTCATCCAACAAAGGGGATCCAGGTGGGATCATTTTCCCCTCCAGTGTGCGATGCTCCTTAACAACCCTGCAGGGTAGGCTCAGGCCGAAAGAGATTAGCTTGGCTGCAAAGCACCCAGGACTAAAACGTGATTTCTTCCATTTGGGCTTCAGGGGAGTGGGGAGAATCTCTCGATTTTGCCCCAGGAACGACAGTCCCTGGATTTGCTGGTTGTGGGAACACAAGCCACGTTGGTTGATGTGAGCCCCGCGATGCAGCTGGTGGAGAATGGGTGGCTGGGAAAGAGGAATCGAAAGGCTGGGGTTCAAAACAGATCGTCTGCACAAATGGGAACTTCCAGACCTGAAAGAGGAAGGTGGTGGGAGAAGTGGGGGGGGAGGGGCTCTCCTTCAGAAAAGTGAAGTTGCTCTGATGTTCTTTGCACGTTTTTTGGCATCAAAGAGCCGGTGGAAGTTTGCAGTTGTCTTTATCCTTCCAGGCTGAGCCATTTTTTAAAATCTTTCCCTGTTTTCATGCTTTTGTTGTTGTTGTTTCTCCTTCCACACCATCCCAGTTGAGAAAACCCAATGAGCTGACAGGGAGATCCCACAGTGTCCTCCTTCCTCCTCCCTCCTCCTCCTTCCCCCCCCCCTCCTCCTTCTTCCCAGCCTCCAGGGTTCTTCCAAAATTCCATCTTCAACTTTCAGATCTGTTCAGATCACAGCAGTTTTCCCCACCTCCTGCAATCGGCTTCACACGCAGGGCTCCCAGACTTCAAAAGTTTCACTTTGTTTTTCAGCCCCCGCCCCACCAAAAATATATATATATTTTAAAACATTCCACGCATGGCTCCCATATCTGTGCTCTGCTTAAAAGTTGGGACATCAGACAGTTTAGGACTTGGGAGTTGCCTAGAGGTATATCTGCCTAATTAACTTGAGTCACATGTTGCAGTAACCGCAACCAGAAGCCATGATAGCTAGGCTGGACTCTGGGAATCGTGAAAACCACAAACCACGCTTGGGCAACAGGCTTATTCAGCCCCACCCCAAATTTGCATGCTTCTTCTGCATGTTCCTTCAGCTCAACAGGGTCATCTGTCAAGATCCCAGAAGCTTCCTTTGTCAGTTATGGAACCAGCCTTCTGAATGAGGTCCCACCAAAATCCAGAGAGATCCTGTGCTTGGTGGGTGTCTTAAAGACCTTGGCTGTTCAGATTAACAGAGTTGGAAGGGGTCCTCTAGGCCATCTAGTCCAACCCCCGCCCAAACAGGATACCCTACGCCATTTCTGACAGAAGGCAGTCCAGTCTCTTCTTGAAAGCTTCCAGCGACAAAGCAACTTCTGTTCCATGGGTTGATTGTTCTCCCTGTCAGAAAATTTCTCCTTATTTCCAGGTTGAATCTCTCCTTGTTTAGTTTCCATCCATTATTCCTTGTCTGGCTTTCAGGTGCTTTAGAAAATAGCTTGACCCTCCTCTCTGTGGTAGCCCCTCAACTATTGGAAGACTGCTTTCCTGTCTCCCCTGGTCCTTCTCTTCCCTAGTCTAGCCAAGCCCAGTTCCTGCAACTGTTCATCGTATGTTTTAGCCTCCAGTCCCCTAATCATTCTGGTTGCACTTTTTCTAGAGTCTCAACATCTTTTTTATAGTGTGGTGACCAAAACTGGATGCAGTTCTCTAGGTGAGGTCTTGCTACGATACACATGGCCTCTGGTTGAGTATATTTATATATGTAGTCTTCAAGTTACAACAGTTCATTTAGTGGCTGTTTGGAGTTAGAACAGCACTGATAAAAGTGACTTGGGGCCATTCTCCACACTTATGGCCATTGAAGCTTCCCCATGGCCATGTGATCAAAATTCAGATGCTTGGCAATTGACACACTATAAAAAAAGATGTTGAGACTCTAGAAAGAGTGCACAGCAGAGCAACCAGGATGATGAGGGGACTGGAGGCTAAAACATTGAGGGGCTGCCACAGGGAAGATGGGATCAAGCTATTTTCTAAAGCACCGGAAGGCCAGACAAGGAATAATGAATGGGAACTGAACAAGGAGAGATTCAACCTGGAAATAAGGAGAAATTTTCTGACAGTGAGAGCAATCAACCAATGGAACAGAAGTTGTCTTCAGAAGTTGTGGGAGCTTCATCACTGGAGACTTTCCAGAAGAGACTGGATTGCCATCAGTGAGAAATGGTGTAGGGCCTCCTGCTTCTGCAGGGGGTTGGACTAGATGACCTACAAGTTCCCTTCCAACTCTGTTAATCTGTTTCTGTTTCTTCGAGCTGAATTCTTCCTAAGGAATCACATGGTTGACTTTTCTTCCTCTTTTCCTTATCCTTCCGTCTCGCATGAAAACATTCTGTGGTAACTCTTTAGTGCTGAGTTGTTGCCTTTACTTTTTTATGGGCTTAACCTCTGGTCAGAAGTTGATTGCGTCTAAGGACAAAGTGCTTGAGGACACACCCATGAAAGTGAAAGTGAGCTTGAATATGACATTTGGGGTTTCATTTTTGGACTTAACCAAGAGGTGACTTCTGTCTTTTAGAGCCAAGTACAAAGGTCCTTGTGGGAGGAGGAGGAGGTTGGAGGACGACCTTGGTAAGATCTTACTAAGTAGCAAAATCTGGAGAAATTACTATTCAGGAAGGATTTGTGTCAGGGCAAACTTTGATGTGCCCTGGCCTCTACCCCTCCCTCACCCACATTTCCCCTTTCTTTACAGAAGTGGGGTGGTTTTGGATGTCAGCTCAACATGTTTCCTATTTTTTGTTACCTGCAAAGCAACTTCTAAAGGAGGGAGGGAGGGAGGGAAGGAAGGAAAAATGGAAGGAAAGAAGGAAAGGAAAGAAGGAAAGAAAGAAAGAAGGAAAGAAAGAAAGAAAGAAGGAAAGAAGGAAAAATGAAAAGAAAGGAAGGAAGGAAAAATGAAAAGAAAGGAAGGAAAAATGAAAAGGAAGGAAAAATGAAGATAAGAAGGAAATATGAGAAGGAAGGAAGGAGAATGGGAGGAACAAAAAATGGGAGGGAGGGAAAGAAGGAGGGAGGAAAGAAAGGAAGAAAGGAAGGACCCAATTCTTGATGAGACAATCCTGAAAAATTAATATTCCATTTGCACCTCTTTTGATGCACTGTGAACACTGAAGGAGAATTTAGGTAACAGCTCATCCATTGTCCCTCCATCACACCCAGACATTAATTTATAAGAGGATAGGTACCAAGTGATGGTGAAATTAGCCCCAAAGCAGCTAGTCCCTGTGGCTGCTGAGCCAATTAGGATAAAGACTAAATCAAAAAAATATAAAGTCTAGCATGAATTGGTCATTGTAAGAAGAGAACCTTGTTAGTCTACGGTGTAGACAAATCAGCCTCCTTCCTGGCCGTGTTATTAAAGGGTATAAGCTGCACCTTGTGTTGTATTTCCATTCATTCCATCTCCAGCATGTCCATCCAAGCTGGGAATTCTGGGATTTGAAGTCCAAGCTATCTACAAGACAATATTCTTGGGACAGGCTGGTTAGAAGTTATCTTTTTCCCAACTGCCCTAGAGAGCATAGCCATATCAGAGATGGAATGGATCTTCTGAAGATCTGGTGACCCCAACGGTTCTCCAAGACTTTATTTATTTCATTTTATTTATTTGATTTGTCAATCGCTTACAAGATAATAGGTATAAGAATAGTCACGAGTACGAATACAGGAAATAGGTACGAATAAATGGGGACAGTAGAACAGGAACAGTAGGCACGATGGTGCATTTATGCATGATCCTCTTAGGAATGGGGTGAGAACCATAGTAGATAGTTTAAGGTTAAAGGAGTCCTATTAAAAAAGAGTTCTACAAAAGTAAAAGACTTTTGCAGGGCAAAAAACCAAGAATTAAACTTAAGCTATTACAAGATGCAAGGTCAAGGGGGGCGTTTGCACTGCCCAACTGGGAATTGTATTATCAAACTGCAAGTCTGATGTGGGTAAAGGAATGGATAACGTTGAGGAATAATAGATTATTAACTTTAGAAGGCCATGATTTGCTACTAGGATGGCATGCTTTCCTATGGTATAAAGGAACTAGAACACAAGGATATTTTAGAAGGCATTATATTCGAGAAGCTTTATTTTTAAACTGGGAAAAAATTAGGAAACAATATTATATACAAATTCCACTATTGGTATCTACTATTGAAGCTTTTTCATATCCAATAATATATAAAAAGGAACAAACAGATATGGAGAGATTTTGAATGAAAAGGGTGAACTTAAATCAATGCAAACACTACAGGAACAAGGAATAAAAATGAACTGGTTTTCATATTTGCAAATACAATCTAGATATGATGAGAACTCTAAGGCTGAAGGTATCTATAATAAGCCAACTGAATTGGATAAAATTTTGATGGGTACAAATGAAAAAGTAATTAAAAGTAAAAGACTTCTATAAGGCCTTTATTCAGGCAGGAGCAACCACCCCAAATCTTGACTTTAAGCAAAGAGACCAGAAAGGGAAGGGCACCTTTGGGAAGAACTGGGGAAGGCCTAGCTTTTCCAGATGTTTCATATTTCCATTTCTGATCCCACCCTACACACACACAACTGTCTTGAATTCCACAGCATTGATGTGCCAGCTTCAAACGTCTTTGATTTTGGGCCTGATGCATCCTAGGAACCATCAGGGAAAGCAACTCAGGGCTGGGAGATACCTACAGAGATCCTGCAAGGTGATGAGAATGTGGAGAAGACAGGAATGTGGAGAAGACATTTGAAGCTTGGATGGACATACTGGAGATAGAAAACACTCTTTCTAACATTGTTAAACCATGTTAAGGACTGAGTGTTCTTAACAATGATTGCAATGAGCTGCCCCATGATGAATCATCAATTACTTCAGTATTATCGTTTTTCTTTTCCTCCTTCCTTTCCTGGAAGAGGTGATAAGAATATTTTTAAAAGGCCCTTTTCAAAAGAGCCATGCAGATAATAGAACATTTTCCCAGTTGAAGCTGCTCTTTGAAACACAGAGAGACGGTTGGAAAATTCAGCAATCAGTTGGCAATCCTTATCTCTCTCCTAAAGCCCTGTTTATTTGCTCACTGCACGCACACAAGAGTCCTTCCTCCGACTGTGAGCAGTTAATTCCTACTTAAGTCATGGAAAGCTGTAGTAGATGGACTGGGTTTAATGGAAAGAACAAACTTTTTGCTTTTGGAAAATTCTACATCCAACTTCCAGGTAAAAACACACAAAGCAGATTCTGGCTGGTCAGGACTGAGTTGAGCTGAATCCCCTGACCTTGTGCTAGGCAGATGTGTTGAGACTACAATGCCTGTGGTTCCCAGCCAGCAATCCAGGTAGGGGTAACCAGTCCCTCAATTAGCATTATGCATACAAATACACAGACAAACAGGCACCCCTCCTTGAAAAGAGAGGTAGATAAAGGGTGTCACCTGGAAAGGTGACTCCTAGTCTTGCCTTTAGGCATGAAAGCCAGCTAGGTGACTTTGGGCCAAATCTCCTGGAGTTTGTGAGTTCCAGTTCTGCTTTAGGCATGAATACCAGCTAGGTGACTTTAGGCCATCCACTAGGAGACAGTGAGTTCTACTCTTGTCTTAGGTATGAAAGCCAACTGGGTGATTTTGGGCCAATCACCAGGAGACAGTGAGTTCTAGTCTTGTCTTAGGTATGAAAGCCAGTTGAGTGACTTTTGGCCAATCACTTGGAGTTTGTGAATTCTAGTTCTGCTTTAGGCACAAAAACCAGCTGAGCGACTTTGGACCAATTGCCAGGGGGCAGTGAGTTTTAGTTCTGCCTTAGGCATAAAAGATTTATACATCTCCACCCCAAACCAGATCAGTGATGCCCTCTCCGTGATGACTCGCTGTCTGGATGCGGTACGGATCTGGATGGACGGAAACATGCTTCGGCTCAACCCGCCAAGACTGAGTGGCTGTACATACCGGGCATCTCGTCCAGTCAAGATTGTCCATCGCTGACCATAGGGGAGTGGTGTTGCCCCCTGTGGATAGGGGGCGTGAACCTGGGGTCCTCCTCCTGACACGCGGCTCCAGTTGGAGGAGCAGGTGGGGGCCGCCAGGGGGCCTTTGCCCAGGTCCCGCTGGTTCACCAGTCACTGCTTGGACCGAGATGCCCCCTGCACAGTCACTCATGCCCTTGTTACTCGCGACACTGACTACTGCAATGCTCCCTATTTAGGACTGCCCTGCACACCATCTGAGGTTGCAGCTGGTGCAGAATGCGCCACGCAGGTTGTGATGGAGTTACCCGATTCTCCCATATTACCCCTCCCTGCGCTGCCGCCTGCATTGGTTGCCAGTTGTGCCCGGTGAGGTTCAAGGTCTTGCTTTAACATTCAAAGTCCTACACGACATGGGTCCACAATATTTAAGAGAGCCTCTCCTGCCGATATCGGGACCAACCACCCTGTACGGGCACACAGGCAGGGGCTCTCGGGTCCCGTCGGCAAGTCAATGTCGGCTGGCGGTCTCCGGCAAGCGCCTATTCTGTGGTGGGCCCCAACTTATGGAATCAACTGCCTCTGGACCTCCGCCTGGCCCCTGACCTCCCGACCTTCCGCCCACGATTTGAAGACCTAGCTATTTGACCAAGTCGGGCTGTGATTACCTCACGGGGGGGTATGGGATAGTTTTAACTATTTAATTCAGTTTCATTGGACTTTATAGTGGTTTAATTCTTTTTAATTATTTATTGTATTTGTATGTTTTAACTGTGAGCCACCCCGAGTCTTCGGAGATGGGGCGGCATATAAGTCCAATAAAATAAATAAATAAATAAAAGACAGCTAGGTGACTTTGGGCCAATCACTGGGAGTTTGTGAGTTCTAATTCTGCTTTAGGCATGAATACCAGCTAGGTGACTTTGGGCCACCCACTAGTTGACAGTGAGTTCTAGTCTTGTTTTAGGTATGAAAGCCACCTGAGTGACTTTGGACCAATCACCAGGAAACAGTGACTTCTAGTCCTGCATTAGGCGTGAAAGGCAGCTCAGTAGGGTTATTGTTGTGGGGGAAATAGGAGGAAGAAAGAGAATTATGTGTGCTCACCGCCTTGAGTTACTTATAAAATAATAAAGGCAGAATTAAAACCTAATAAATAAATAATATATTTTCCAACTCCACGAAATGAGGAAGGCCAGCTGATGTTAAGTAGAACTTAGTCTTTTATGGGGTGGGGTGGCTGGGGGCTGGGGCTGAGTCGAAGCAAAGAATGTCTACACGATCCTGAGATTTTGGTCTGTGTTTACATTGCACTCCCAATTCTCCATTCATTTGGAGCAGAGACCCTTCCCCTTAATACGCCCAGCTGAAGTGCCAGGAAATGCAGAAACTGTCTCTGAGTGGTAGTTAAAATTCCAAAGCGGGTCACACTTTCTTGCATTTTTTTATCCTAAGGCCCCTGCTGGGATAATCTTTGTGAAACGTGAAACAGTTTGGACAGTTCTACACATGCCAAATATAAAGCCTTAGTAAGACCACATCTAGAGTACTGCATCTAGTTTTGGTCACCACACTATAAAAAGATGTTGAGATGCTGGAAAGAGTGCAGAGAAGAGCAACCAGGATGATTAAGGGGACTGGAGGCTAAAACATGATGAACAGTTGCAGGAACTGGGCTTGGCTAGACTAGGGAAGAGAAGGACCAGGGGAGACAGGATAGCAGTCTTCCAATATTTGAGGGGCTGCCACAGGAGGAG